>CM074687.1:25403995-25546424 GCA_037355405.1 Vitis amurensis | reverse complement strand
AAACCCTAAGAATTTCCCGGCACTCAAGCCAAAAGCGCATTTGAATGGATTCAGCTTCATGCCGTACTTCCTTAGTAAGTGGAAGACTTCTTGCAAGTGGAGCGCATGTTCATCTCAGGTTTTACTTTTAACCATTATATCATCAATGTATACCTCCATTGTGCGGCCAACCAAGGGTTTGAAGATTTTTTTCATCAGTCTTTGATAAGTGGCACCGACATTTTTGAGTCCGAACGACATAACTTTATAACAGTAAAGCCCATGCGGTGTTATAAAGGCTATTTTTTCTTCGTCAGCAGGGGCCATGGGGTTTTGGTGGTATCCGGAGAAGGCATCTAGGAAGGAGACCATTCCTTGCCCGACAGTGGAGTCCACGGTTTGATCTATCAACGGTAGAGGAAAACTGTCTTTCGGGCACGCATTGTTGAGATTGGTATAATCGATGCACACTCGCCATTTCCCTTCCTTTTTGGGGACCACCACTACATTTTCCAGCCAGTCTGGATACTCCACTTCTCTAATAAATCCGGCTTCCAACAATTTGTCAACCTCGTCCCGGGTAATTTTTTTGCCTATCTGGGTGAAAACGCCTAACCTTCTACCAGATAGGTCTTGATGAAGGCAAGATATTAAGCCTATGAGAGGCGACTGAAGGGTGGATTCCCGTCATGTCAGAATGCGCCCATACAAAGACGCCGTGGCTTTGTTGGAGGGTGTCTTGGATGTTTTGGGCCTCTCTGGGTGTCAAAAGGGAGCTGATATGTGTGAGGTGAGTGCTTTCTTCTGAGATCTTCTCCGCAAGGGATCCGCTGTTGAGGGATCTTTGTTCGCCGGATTCAGTAATTGCTATTGGTCAAATGCGTTGGTGGGTTCAGGGAGGGGTTCGCCATCTTTGCTGGACCCAACCTCTCTCGCTATCTGATAGCACTGGCGAGCGGCCAACTGGCTGCCGTATAGATCGATTTGTCCATCTTCAGTGAGAAAGCTTACCATTTGATGGTACGTGGAAGGGATGACTTTCATATAGTGCAGCCACATGCGCCCCAAGATGGCATTGAAGGGGGACAAATCTTCTACCACTGAAAACTGTACATTAAGAGTGATGGGCGCTCTTGGACCCGGCAACACAATGTCTCCAAGGGAGGTGGTTGCCGCTCCATTGAATCCTGACAAGATCTTCCCAGGGTTTTCTAAGCCGGATAGCTCGAGTCCCATATGATTAATTACTGACGCCTGTAAAAGATCGGTCGAGCTGCCTGGGTCGATTAGGATCCGTCTCACATCAAAGTCTCCCATTCCCAGGGATAGGATGAGGGCGTCATGGTGTGGTTGTAATATTCGTGTGGGATCTACTGGGGGGAAAACGATTGTCCCATCTATTGGTCTGGCGCTCTCGCTAGTTATCCCGGGCCAGATGGAATTGACACACTCACGCACTGATGCTGCTCGCAACAACCTCTGCCTCTTATGTTTGGAGTTGTACTTCTCATCCAGTGGTCCTCCGTAGATGTAATTGATGACGGCTTTGGGGGCGACTGGGGTCCTGGCAATCCTAGAGTCACGGTTTTGGGGAGTATCTCTAACTCTGGCTTCTGAGCCGAGGTATTGCTTCAAATGTCTTGCTTTTATGAGCCTTTCTACCAAATAATGGAGACTCCTGCATCGCTCTGTAGTGTGACCATGCTCTTTATGGTAAGCACACTTCTTGCTATGATCTCTCTTGGCTGGGTCCATTCTGATGGGTCCGGGCCACCTGAAGTTGGACAGGTCTTGGATCATAGGGAGGAACTTCTCATATGATACGGTAAGGGGTGTGAGTGGTGGCAGTTCTGGGCGACTTTGCTCCTCTTGCCTTTTGACTTAGACGGCCTCGCTTTGGTTCGGAAGTTTGGAACTTCTTTCCCGTCGTTTCGGATGTGCGTCTCGAAGACCAAAATTTCTTTGGGTGGTCTGTAAGCACATCATCTTCCAGGATTGAGTATTTGCTCGCGCGCCAGAACAAGTCATCCATAGTCATGGGAGGCTTCTTAGCGAGTGATTCAAAAAATGGGGTGCCTGGGCATATGCTTCGCTTGAAGATTTAGAGGACAACATTCATGCTGTAGGCCTCTACTTGTAACACAACCTGACCAAACCGTTTCACGAATTCTCTTAAAGACTCATTCTCCTACATTTTTATGTTTTTGCAGGGTGCTAATGTTCTGCTTATGCCTGGCAGAGCACATGTATTGTCCCATAAAAGCTTTCGATAAGTCCCGGAAGTTATCGATAGAGTCCGGGGGTAGTTGATGAAACCATGAAAGAGCCTGGCCTTGCAGGCTGGCGGGGAATACATTGCACAACAACGCGTCATTTCCTATGTCGAGAGTAATGAGCTGTCGGTAATGCATGATATGGTCGAACGGATCGCTAGACCCATCATACGCAGAAAATTTTGGCACGAGAAATCCCCTTGGGGGGTCGTAATGGATAATATGCGAGCCAAAAGGCGTAGAGAGCATGTCATCCAGCCTTTTGCTAATGGAACCTGAGGGTGGCTCATTTGATGAGTTCTTTCCGGTTTGTCGTACCGCTTGGTGCGGGAGGTTGTTATGAACAGTGGAGGTGGTGGCGGGGTGGGGTATGCTTCCCGGGTTGCACTCACGAGCGGTCTCGGCTTACTAGGCTCCTGTGGGCCTAGCCTTGCGTGCATCGCGTCTGATAACTGGGGCCTTTTATCGCGCTGTCTCTTTGATGAAAGATGGGTAGAGTCTGAGCTTTCATCTTGGGGAGCCTGGTACATAGGCATGGGTCGTTCTCAAGATCGATCATTGCGCATCCGGGGGTGACCCCTGCAGATTGCAGGATATACGGATTCTGGATCAGGCCTCAAGTTCGCTCCCTGGCCTCTTGAGCGTTGGTCACGAGGGGGCCCCTAGGACGAAGCCTAGATGCGTAACACCATGTTTTCTTCTCTTAGTGTCGTCGTTTCTTGGAGGAGGGCTTGCATTTGTCGCTTGCTCTCTAGCTGTTACCTTTCCATGGCTTCGCGCCATTTGAAATAACCTTCGTCTCCTCTAGCCGACGAACGGCTCCTGGAAGGTGTGGACATCTTCGCTGTTGATTGAGCAAATTCCCACAAACGGCGTCAATGTTGAAGCCTCGCGTCATCGGGGTCCTCGCGGTCGCCATATGGACTCTCCCTTTCAACTGAAGATGATTCCTGCCTCAGCCAACTTGCAAAAGATGTCCGGACAGGATGTCTGGACACACCCTCCAATGGTTTTGTTAGCCATCACTGATGATCAATGCCGCCCTTTTTTCTTGAGCCGTAAAGCTTACCTCCCTCATTGCATGAGAGCCCTTTTATAGTGTCAAGCTCTATCCCCCTCTAATGGTGGGAAGACTTTTTGGCTTGTCATGATGGCGGCGAGGCGGTGGCGAGTCATCATTGCTCCGTAGGCCACTTTGTCGGAAATCGTGGGAGATGACTTGCCGTCATTCTTGTCATTTCCCTTTGCGGAAGGCGGAATGCGAGCTATGACAGTGTGCTCAAGTGACTCAGTATGGCCTGCGTTTACGCCCAAGGCTTCTTGGGTCCGGACAACATATTCGGACAAGGGAAGAGAACCGTCCGGGTAGAGGACTTGAGAGTGTCATGTGCCCCCAGGGGGACCGGATAGAGAGCCGACGTGCCACGTGTCGCATGGGAGGATGTTGTCTTTGGGTTGCCACGTGGGCTTCTGGGGGTGATCCCTACAATAATGTCAAACATTTTAGCAATGCCTTCGTTATCATTCAAGTACTGCATTATTGCGGTTTTCCCAATCCCCACTACTCCCCAGATTCCAATTCTTCTTATTTTATCATGCTTCAGATAACTTAGGGTCTTTTGAAAAACCGTGTGAAGAGATTGCTTGTCTTCTATGTTGAGTGCACCCATTTTCTCAACAGGCTTTACTAATTTAGCAATTACTACTTCTCTTTCAAAATTTCCCTCTGCCAATAGACAACGAACTTCTGCACTCTTCTTCGCTATGCGTTCACTGAGTTTTGATTTTGAGAACCAGCTCTTGGGTTTCCATGAGTGCTTCCCTTTCCTATTATATTCTTTTTCTAGTTTACTTAATTCTGTTTCGATCTCCTTGACCCTGAGAATCCAATCTTGGCATTCTCTTGTGGCCTGTAGTCTCTTGTCTCTGTTTACTTCTGCCTCTACATCATATCTCCTTGCCTTGAGCGTGCCTACTACCCTCTTTAACTCGAGATAGTTTCCTTCCAGATCATTCACATAATCATTTTTGCCTTTGATGTAACCCGCAAACTTTGTCCCCTCATCGTATGCCTTAACTGCTAAACCAACAACTGCTCCTTCCATTCCTTTGTTAGCAAGAATGTCCCATTGAGAACATCAACAAAAATTTAGAACAACTTAAATGAGCAGTGGGTTGTTTCTCACAATTAAATATTTGCCAATTCAATTAACAACACTATTGTCTCAACAAGTCGAAAGAAAAATAATTAATTTGAGTAATAATTAGTCAGGATATGTTTGGTTCCGGAAAGTATTAAGGAAAGAAAAAACAATATTAAAGAAAATGATTTTATAATATTTGGTTGTCCTGAAAAACATCAAATATATATATAATTAAAATTAATTAGAAACTTATGCATTTTCAAATTGTTTAATCTTTACATCTATGATTTGAAATAAGTTAAATGAGTTAGAACTATTATATAAAAATAATTGATCGACTTTAAATCTAGTTTTTATTTCCTTTATTTTTTATTTTCTTATATTTTTATTTTTTATTTTTTTCCTTTACATTTTCCCTCAAATTTTCCGAAAACCAAACATAATCTTAAGTAATCATTTTTCTTATCTTGCATATGAAAAATTTTTGGAAAAATTTAAGGGAAAAGAATAGAGAGAAAAATACAAAAAAGAAAATATAAATTATTGGGACAATTCTCTTTTAGGCCTTCCAAAAGTAAATAATGGGCCTCAAGGATGTAGAAGATATATAATTAGGCCGAAGACCTAGAATTTGGTATGTAATTGATGTAAATGATTTTTGACCTATTGATTACCCAGTGATATCCAAAATATCCTTAATGAATAGAAGATAACTTTTAAAGAAAGCACATTTAAAAATTAAAAAATGCATTAGAAAGAAGAAGCCTAAGTAACTATTTTCCGTTATATATATATAAATATATATATATATATATATATATATATTAACGGCTTACATTGAACAAATAATGCTTCTAAAATTACTTTGAAAAGAGAGGTACGAATTTTTTTTCTTATATCAAAATTTAAAATTTCTCAAAGTAATTTTTAAAGACATGAGGTAAATTTATACTTTTATTTTTATTTTTATTTTTTTTATAAAATATTCTAATTTTACATAGAAGTTTCTGATTTTCAAAATAAAGAAAGGAAATATATCCAAACAAATACTAAATTTCTAAATTCATTGTGATAAATAGTAACTCTAAAAACCATCATTGCTATGCTTTCTCTTCTAGATGATAGTCAACGATGACAATCAATCTTGCTTGGATTCTACCTTGCGGCTAGTAGTGCATGAAGTGCATGACTAGAATCTAAACACGATTGCCACTGTTTTAGCTGCCTTGGATATCCATTGGGGTCTTGGACCATGGGGAGCTTATTTGTCAAAAATTGTTTTATTTTTATTTTTAGTAATTTTTTAATTTTATTCCAATCTATTATCTTTAAATTAAACAAAAATAAATAGATAGAAACATGGGTAACAAGAGAGTTTTTGTTTCTTCAATTTTTTTTTTTAAAATTGAATATTAAGTGCTTTTCTCTTCTCTAATAAATATTTTGTGAATTGTTTTATTTATTTTTTAATCAATTAATTCGTCCATGGAATAGAATACCCATATGCCAACCCTATGTGAAAAGGGAGAAAAAGAAAAAGAAAAAAATAAAATAAATTCTATGCATATATCTATATTTTGTTGAAGTATCTATCCTTCTTTAAGTACACTTACTCCAATTTTTAAATTATATTTTATTTTTCTTTCATATTTCTCATGATGAACTTAATATGAGAAAATCACTTTTCTTTAGTATTTTAGTCAACCAAACAAAACCTTACTATTGACATGAAAGAAAACAATAGCTTGCATTGCTACAATGGGATAATAGGTTGAACCAATCTTGAAAAATCCTGAAAAATGAAGATAAGAAGTTGGGAAAATAGGGATCCATGCTCACTATCATACTATAACTAACCCATTGATTAGGTCACAATGATACTAGAAAGAACATCTAGAATACTAGATGGTTGTTCCTATTGACATTGGATGCCGAAGTAAAACTGAAATGTAAGACACTTAAAAGTATAGGATTATAATAGAGAGATATATTCAATGACCAGGATATATGCCACGTTTAGTTCTTCCTAAAGCACTTCTTCCTATTGTTCTATTTGAGAGACTAAGACCATATCTTGGTTCCCATCAAGCTTAGGATAAGAAAACCTATGTGCATGAGGATATTCTCTATCTTGAAAAAGTTTTCAACCATAAATTTCTCTTTGGAGAGCCTATTGGAAAGTGTCTCAAATATTATTTTGAGTCAATTAGTAAGTCAATGATATTTTTCTAATAAGATATATTCATGTAAGGGAGTTTCTTCTTATCATAAGGAAATATCCTATTATGAAATCTTCTTTTAGGAATAAAAATTTTTGATTCTGCTTTGCCCGTTGGGATAGATCTTATTTTAAAGAAAGTTAGCAAAGCAAGAGCTAGTTCAAGTCTGAACAAAAAGTGTGTTGATATGCGCTATCCCCTATCTCTTGCAATCGCTCTTGTTCCATAGAACCCAAAAGTGCTTTTGGTCACTGGGGCATCGGCTGAGACTAAGGTGCAAAAGGAATCTCAGGTAAGCTAGATGAGAAGAAACTCTCATGTTCAGTTCTCAAAGCAGGAAATTGATCTTTTGAATGTAAATACAAGATTGACTGAATCTTTCTTGTTTGATTCATCCCTAGAGTTAAACACCAACTACTCAGTCAAGGTTGTCTTATGCAAGTCTAATTGTTTTGACTTCTACTGTTATAAGTTGCCTTAAGGTGCCTTCTAGTTTATTTGAGTACCAAAATCTGGGTCACTTCAATTGCCCAGCCCAACTATGAATTGAATCTAAAACTCTCTGCAATCTCGATCGAAATCCATCCCCTCAGAGAAAGAAACAAATTCCCTGTTTCGGTGGGCAATTCCAACTAAACCTTCACATAGAAGAAGGGGTTCTTTGAAAAAGCTCAAAGTTAATGGGCAAATAGGTTCTTTTGGATCACTAGCCAATAGGAAACAATGCCCAATAATGAAGTCTCAATTAAGTTGCCTAAGCATACGTGTTATTCTTGAACTCAAAAATCCTGTAGAAGAGAGACAAGTTGTGGACCATCCGGTTTGTGACCCCTACAACATTTGCCTTTATGATTTTCACTATATTATGGAGTTGAGAATAGAAAGGCCATCATTGTAGTTAGAGACCCCTGTTTTTCCTTCATAAAACGGAGTTAGTGGATTTTTGTTTTTCTTCTATCAAATAGGGGGTGTCTGGTCAAGTCTGTATTGTTGATTCTTTCTTCATTTTTTCCTTTTCTTTGGCTCATTTGTGTCTTAAGATCTTTTGATCGTTTTCATCTGTCACTTGCCTTTAACGATCATGTTAGAAATCACACAAGCTGCCTTTGAGATGCAAGTGGTTGAGAATATAGCTACTCCATCCATGGGAGAGTTGTATAACCTACAGGCAATGTATAGATTGAATGGCAGGAATTATTTGAAGTGGCCTTGGATTGTTTGATCATTTTTTAAGGGAAAAGGAATGTTGAGTCATCTCCTTGGTACTGGACCCAAACAAGAAGATCCCAAATTTGATGCTTGGGATGAAGAGGATTCCATGGTCATGTCTTGACTGTGGAATTTCTATGTTGTTTGAAATCAATGATACTTATATGTTTCTAACCATTGCCAAGGAGATATGAGAAGTAGTTCTACAAACTTACTCAAAGGTTTGTGACACTGCTCAAATATATGAAATTAAGACCAATATTTCTGCCACTAAATAAGGTAGTCATTTAGTCACTAAGTTTGCCAATCTCTTGAGAATTTGTAACGAGATGGATCATTATAAGTGTATTCAAATGAAATCCAATGAAGATGTAACCATCTCAAGGGGTTTGTGGAAAAGGAAAGAATCTGTGGTTTCCTTGTTGAATTAATCACTGGATTTGATTCAATTAGAGTTCAAGTGCTTAGTAAAGAAAATCTTCTATCACTGAATGATATTATTGCAAAAATCTGAGTAGAAAAATGAAGAAGAGGGGTTATGATCTAACCACAACCAATGGAAGGCTTGGCCATGGTTACAAAGAATGCAAACTTGAGACCATTGGTTTTGGTCAATAGTCTGGTGGTGACAATGAACTCACTGATCCTTCAAAGTTGGTTAATAAAGAGTCTCTATGGTGCAACTATTGTAAAAAGTATCATGACACTAAAGACCGATGTTGGATGCTTCATGGGAAGCCATAGATGTCACAGATATCCAATAAGAACTGAGCTGTAAAGAATGGGCAATGGAAAAGATAAGGACAAGCCCATATGACCTACACACAATCTGCTAGTGAAGCAGCTCCCAAAGAACAGAGTGAGTTTAACAAAGATGAAACTGAGAATCTAAGAAATTTACTAGGAACATTAGAAAAGCCCATAAGTACAAGTGCTTGTTCTCATGCACTCTCAAGTAAGTATACTACTTGTAATGCCTTTAGTACCTTGGAATTAAAACTATTGAGCTCTTGGGTCATTGACTTAGGAACCATTGATAACATGACCTACTCATTGTATAAATTCAACACCTATAGTCCATCTCCAAGAAGCAGAAAAATTTCCATAGCTGAAGGAACCTTAACTACCATGGCTAGTCAGGGAGACAAAAATAAACTCATCCCTCATCCAAAAAAATGTCCTTCATGTTCCAAGATTATCGACTAACCTGATTTCTTTTCACACACTTACAAAAGATTTGGATTTCAATGTGGCCTTTTACCCTTCTTACTATGTGTTTTAGGATTCAGAGATACAAGGAGGATGATTGGACTTGTAAAGGAAAAAGATGGACCCTACCATCCCGAATAACCATGTAGTCAAAGTAGGATCAAGAACAAGCTACCCCTATCATTTTTTTTTTTCTCAATCTTCAATTTCTAATAAGGACAAGATTAGGATTTATTGTTTTTGGGCACCCTTATTTTGGCCTTCTTAAAATTATGTTTCCCTTATTGTTTAAAGGAATTGATGTAGAAAATTTTCATTGTGATGTATGCAAACTTACAAAACATCGTCGAGCTTCTTTTCCAATTAGTAATAAAAGAACATCTATTCTTTTCTCTCTAATCCATAGTGGCATGTGGGGTTCCTACACAATTACTAATATTATAGGGGCAAGATAGTTTGTTTCATTCATATACGATTGTACTTGAGTCTCTTAGATCTTTCTTCTTAAACAAAAATTTGATGTGAGCATTATCCTTCCTTCTCTTCATAACATAATCAAAAATCAATTTGGGGTTGGAATTAATCTAAGCCTCCTTGTTTCAAAAAAAAAAAAAAAAAGTGCCTAAGTCATATTAGGGAGATGTTGTCCTTCTAACTACTTGTCTTATAAACAAAGTTCGATCTCAGGTTCTTGGGTTCAAAAGTCTAATGAAGGTATTTTCTAAATATTTTCCAAATTTTAACACCACAACTAATCTTGTCCCAATTTTTTTTTTTTTTTGTTGTGTATCCTTTGTTCATAGCTCACAATAGGGGAAAGTTTGATCCTTGAGCACTCAAGTGAGTTTGTTTTGGTTACTTCTCAATGTAGAAGAGCTACAAATATTACCATCCACCCATTCAAAAATTTTATCTTTACGGATGTCACTTTTTTTTAACAATAAAATTATTTCTCATGTCCTTATTTTCACTAGGAGACATTATCTATGGAAGATAAGGATATAGACTTGTTTTTACTTTACTCACCTATACTTCCTCTCTCTTTCCCATCTAAGTCCGAACTTACCCTAACACTTCTAGCTCCAAATGTTCATTCTCAATCAATTCAAATTCTTGTTTCCACCAAGTCCGAGCCATCTGCCTCTATTTCTAAGACATTGATAAGGGATAACCATTATTGAAGAAGACAACCATTATTGAACCTATTTAAGTCCAAGAATTTGAACTTACTCCCCGGAACTAAGATAATGACTCAAGTTGAACCTTCCTTGAATAGTATCTGTAATTCTCTTGATAACAATGATCTTAGACTTGCCCATTGCATTTAGGAAGGGAAAAAGACAATGTACCCAATATACTTTATCCCAATTTGTATCATATGAAAAACTATTGCCATCTAATCAAGCCTTCCTCACTTTCTTAAATGCTTATCCATTCCCAAAATCCTCTTTTGGGCATTAAAAATTAAGAAGTGGAGACAAGTCATGAGAGTGGAGATGGAGACACTTGAGAAGAATAAGGCATGGTAAATAGTGGAGTTACTGAGAGGGAAGAGTCCAGTTGGTTGTAAATTGGTGTATACTATTAAGTACAAGTCAAATGGATTACTTGAGAGGCATAAGTGTAGGTTAGTAGTCAACCTATGGAGTGGATTACCTTGAAACTTTTTCCCCAATGAACAAGATGAATACTGTGAGGGTTTTACTATCATTGGTAGTTAACTTTGAGTGGAACCTATATCAATTTGATATTAAGAATGTCTTTCTGCATAGAGAACTTAAAGAGGAGATTTATATGGAGTTACCTCCAAGGTTTAGTGTGAATTTAGAAGGTAAGGTATGAAAACTCAAAAAAGTTTTGTATAGGTTAAAACAATCTCCACAAGCTTGGTTTGAAATTATTATTACTATTATTTTGTAATATGTTGTGCGTATATATTCATTTATTTCAATTTTTGAATTAGAATTCCACACATTTTTCCATAGCCTTCATTTATGTCTATTGATGATTTGATTCAATAAACTACATCCAATATGACATTGATGTTCTCTTCTTATAAATCTCACTCGATGCATACTTACTAGCAATGGGCTAATAGATTTAAAGTAATGGTATGATTTTGGTTGCATGATTAACTATTTTATATCAGTGGCAAGATTTCTAAATTTTGAACATTGTATTGTCATGTCATTCCCAATGCATTGGAATAAAAGTTAGCACATCATAATTTTTTGTTTTTAGCACTAATACTTGACTTGAAACAACATAAAACCTAACCCTAAATCTTAACCCAAACCCTAAACCCTTAGCCCTCAACCCTCAATCTTATCACATTGACCTCTCTATTAATCAAAACCAAACTAATCCATATCGTGGTTGGTTTGGATTAGTTTAATAAGTTTGAGCCTAAGCCCTATAAATATATATTTCAAATCTTGAACTTTCTATTTTTTTTTTTAAACCAATTCAAGCATTGGACTTTCTAAATTTTTGAACTCAATTCAAAATATTGTTTTATCAATGGATCATATATATATATATATATATATAATGTGGATTATAAAATTTCAATTAAATTTCTTTTTATCATTTTTTACAATAGTAAAAAAGTCAAAACCAAACAAAATTTTACAAATTTTATTTTTTAAAAATAATTTTTACTTTTCTAAATAGAACTTATTTTCAAGAAAAGAAAAAGTAGGAAATAAAAACTATTTTTTGCAAATGAAAATAAAAAGTGAAAACCAGAAAATGCTTTCCAAACCAAAGGCAACCTAAACTTTTTAAATCTATTTATTAAATTTGTTGAATATATAAAAAAATTAATGAACTAAAAAGTAATACTATGCCATCCAAACACACTAACCTTAAGATATAAAAACAACAATATAAAAATATTTATTAGGGAATTAGATTGGATTGGATTAGTTTGGTTAGAAGACTTCTACCCCAAATATATTGAACCAAACCAAAAAAAAAAAAACGCCATACTAAAATCAAACTGTAAAAAAGTTGTGCATTGTACAAAAAGATCATGTCTACATAGTGTGATGAGAGTTATCTAAATTGTAAGAATGAATGTACTAAGGTTGTAATTGTTTAGTAGACTAAGGAAGTAGAATGAGATTTAAAATTTTTATCCCTAGGTTTGGATATAGGTAAAATGAAAAAAGGGTTTGGATAAGTTATCTAGTAGGTGTTTGGTAAAACTTCATACTTATTACTTAATTATTTAAGTTGACTTTAAGTTAAATTATTCTTAAGTCTTAAAACTTATTACTTATTTTTTACTTTAAGTATTAAGATTGTTTGGTAAAGTTAAGTTATAATTTACTCCAAGTCATCAAATTGGTATATTTACCCTTATTAATTTTAACTAATCCTTATTGATTTTAATTCATTTTTATTTTCATTAGTTTTAAGTAATAAATTTATTTATAAAACATTCATATTTAAAGTATTGTAGATATATAAAATAACCATAAAATATTTATTATAAAAAATGAGCCATAAATATGGAATCATAATTATAAAATATACTCTCACTAGTATAGGAAAATGCGGCGAAAAGGATATGAGATTAAGAATAAGTAATTCAAAATTGAATGAATGATAAATTGATTTAAAATGAGGCATGATCTATGGAACTAACTGGGTTTGCAATTTAATTTACTTAAATTAAATAGTGAGTTAACGTCCTTGGAATTAGTAATTTTGGATGGCTTTATTCTTATTATATCTTATCACTGTTGAAATATTTTAGAATCTATTTAATTATTTGGATGGTTGTTACAAAGAATTTGCATGATTTGAGTTGATTGCCGTTACTTTACTTGAATTATTTATGATTATTGTAATTTATGAATTCCAACCATGTTATTAGTATGTGAATTATTGTCTTTTATGTTTGAATGATCTTTTTGTTTTTTTTTTCCTTATCTTATTTTTATGACAAAAAATGGGGAGAAATTCATGATGATTATTTTTAACATAATTAGAGTATGTCTTGTACATTAGCATAAAAAGATTTATCCTTTTTTTTTTTCCTGCACTCTACTTTTTACAAGTATATTGTTATTTGAGTGTGTATTAGATGAAAGGTTCATGCCAAAAAAAAAAAAAAGACCGAAGATTTTATTTATTCATATTGAGTGATTTTTGTTGAGGACTGTGTTGAGTGAGATGTTAATTTGGGGATCTTATTATAATCATTTTGTTTTGTCTCAAAATTTTCAAGATTATTAGTGTATTGATTTAGGTTGATGATTTTCCATCAAAGATTACTAGTTTGAAACTACTTCACTACCACTAAATATTATAATGAGATGCTCAAGTTGAAGACAGTGAATTTGAAATTAAGGTAGGTATATGGTTTTAGATTTGGTTAAGCAATGACAAAATTGAATCTAATTTAAAAAGAAGTCTAAAAATTTGAAGGAAGTCTAAATATTGTTTCCTTACTGATTTTCACTTTCTAAACTTAGCAAACTTCATATTCTATTTTTTTATTCATATAAAAAGAAAACTACTTTTTATAACCTTAGGAAGAATGACACATACAAAGAGAAAACAAGAGTATTTTGCCATTACTTTACCATTAATCTAAAATCTCTCAAAATAAAGATTTCGATTAGAGGAGATTGAAAGCCCTTTCAAAGAAGAGACGAGATCTTAGCCTCAAACCGATTTTGAGGTGATCTACAAAGGAGTATAGGAGAATGGTTCATCGCGAACATGAAGAATACATGTAGGTCTTGGTCATAGAAGACTTTTGGAAAGAAGCATCCAAACAAGTAACAACACCATGTACCATTCTTTCATATTTAGTGGATTTTTGTTGTGATCGATAAACCCATGGTTTTGGCATATATAGAGGTTGAGGCAATCTCTAATGGTGTTTGTACCTATTTAAAGAGAATTCATAATGAGAAATCCTAGATTTTCTTTTCTCTTTTTTACTCTTTGAATCTTTTTTGGATTCCAACATGATATCAAAGCAAAATTGATCTTTAATGGGACTTTTGATTTGTGATCTCATGGAAGGGAGTTTAATCTCATACACTACTTTCATGGATTCATTTGATCGTGGAATTCTTTTTTGTCATGTTTGATCATGGGATATCATAATGGGTGATCGCATTGGTTTTTCTTATTTGATCATGATATTTGATTTCGTATTCGTTTTCTTCGGTTTGTATATGTTTTCATTTTTTTGGTAGCTATTTGTTGTTTATTTATCATAATTGGTGACTGAGATGATTCCCTTCAATCTATTAGTACTTCTTTAGGTATGCCTTTCTCCATATGGGTCTTAGACTCTGGTGCTTCTCACCATGTCCCTCGATTCTTTATCCTTTTGCTTCAGTATCTCCTATGTCTTCTTCTATCTCTTTGTTTATTGGATGTGGATCCAAATTCTATTTATCTCTGTTTGTTGGATATGAATCCAAAATTTGTCTGTCTCTATTTGTTAGATATGAATCCAAATTTTGTTTATATCCATCTATTGGATATGAATTCAAATTATGTTTGTTTCTATTTCTTCTATGGTTTTGTGTCTTCATCTGTCTCTTTTCCTTCATTTCTTTTTCTTTGATAATTTTAGTTTTATGTCTTCTACTATTTCTTCTTCTTTGAGTATATACCTTTATTTTTTAGTCTTTTTTTTTTCTTTAAGCATATACCTTTTCTATTCTTACTAAGTCTCATAATGTTTCTCAGTCTGACTTTGTTTGCATTGATCATTTCTTGGATGATACAGATAGTTTTCATACAAATATTGGTACTTTGACTTTTTGATTTTCATGCTCCTTCCTCTCCTCCTACAACTATTCCAACACCTTATGAGATTGTGATTCTCCTCTCTCACATTCTTCTTAGCGTCTTCGTAAGTCTACTTGATCACCAAATTTTGTTTATTCCTCTCATCCAAATTCCTTTACATCATCTTTAGTTTCTATTCACAACCTTTTTGAGTCTCTATCATATAGAGAAGTTGTTTTTAATCCTCTTTGACAACAGACTATGATTGAGAAACTTTTTACTTTGCATAAGACTGATACTTGGTATTTGGTACTTCGATTAAGTGGTACAAAGCTCAATTGATTGCTAAGGGTTTTTCTCAATAGTATGATTACACTAAGTCACACCTACTTTTGCGCTTTCGCTTTTTGATTGACAAACTCTCGATATCACAATGTGGGGATGTTAGAAGTTATTAATATATTTAGTTACCATATCTATATATATATATATATATATATTATTTATTTATTTAGTTATTATATCTCTTATTAATTTAATATCTATATTAGAATTATTTTCTTTCTTTTTAAAAGTGAAGATAAATTAGTTTTTATTTTCCTTCATTAGCCCTATTTAAATTCTAATGGTATTATACCTATTGATACATGCCCAGCCGGTGTCTCAGCTGATTCGGGTTCAGCTGGTGCTCCTTGTTTGAGGGACTAATCAACAAAATTTATACCTATAACACCATACACTAGGGTAGCAAATACAAAGCTACTATAGTATAGTGGCTCTAGGATCGTCCACTGGGACAGAGTGACAAGTTATCAATGATACCAATTCCAAGTGAATTGGTCCGGTTTCATTTCATGGTTAGCTTAAGAAGTAAAACACAAACTTGGGTTGGTGATGGTTTAGACTTACTAATTGACTTAATAGAAGTTTGGAATAACTTAGGAAGAAAAACATTCCTTGAAGATTTAGGTTCACTGGGGTGGTTCCTTATGCAAAATACATAGCTCCGGTCAGATGGTTCCTTTCCTCACGTTAGAGACTCAACACATAGTTAATTCTCTAGCTGGTGTGGTACAGAGACTCCTTCAATTAGATTTCACTTTAATTCTCTCACTGATGCAACTTGCAATGGTTTAAGCCTCTCACTAAGCCTCAACCATTCAAGGTGATCCTTAACCTTGGATTATCCGTCAAAAGCTCGCAAGAGATAACTAATGGATGCCTCCTAGGAGTCCAAAAGCTTATCAAGTGTTGGCTATTCTAGAAAATCCTACCCTGAAGTCACCTACCAGAGGCTCGCACAGGGTAAACTAGTGCATTTCCATGGTGAGAAATCACTTGCCTTACCAAGTGTTGGCCCAGGTGACTCCCGGGTGTTTTAAGTTAACTAAAAACATTGAAATCACTAAAGGATTTCACTTCCTCTTCATTACTAACTAAAACCACAGAGCTTTGCATTCTTGCACTTGGAACCTTCCCCGGCAACCTTAGCTCCAAGGAATTGGAGGTTTAGTTACTCATTCTCTGGGGGAAAACTCCTCAGAGAATTCATAACTTAGAAATAAAATGAAAATACAAAGTGAGAAGGTAAGGTAGTATAAAGAAAAGACCCTTTACTTGCTTACCAAAATCTTACAGAAGGAACTCTTCCTTCGAACAGGCTCTCGAGAGGAATATATATCCAACCAATATAAAACTAATTGTTACAAAGATATTTGGTCTTTTTACTAACTTAAAAACTAAGGAATCATGTAATTGGAGGTTTACAAGGAGTATTTTGGGATTTAGACAACAAAAATCTAATGGAAAATATCTCCCAATGTCGGTAGCAGCTGTCGGAAGTCTTCAGGAGGCATTTCGCAGGAGGAAAATGGTTGTTGCGAAATTTCGCAGACACCTAAGAGGGCTGCGAAATATTTTCGCAACAACAATTCATCACTGAAGGCTTGCGAAGTTGGCTTCCATCTTGATGTTCCAAGCTTCCTTCTCGTGGTATTTATTGGGCATCGTCAGAAGGAGAAGCATTCTATCAGACAAAAGTGTTGCGAAATCACTTCGCAACAAAAGGCTGATTTCGCAGCACTTTTAGTTGATCTGCTTGTAACAGCTGCAACTTCCTCATTTCAACTCCAAATCGCACACCGTTTGAAGAATTGGATTGTTGACTTCCTGAGCTTTGAAATGGTATATAGCATGCATCATTTGGACTTCAGGAAGTGCCCCAAAAGTGGCTCTTGTGTGACTGTCATCAAGAACATGCTCCATAGCTGATCCTCTTTGCTTTTTCTCCTAGCAATCCGGATCATTCTTGGTAAATGATTTCTAAGCTTTGCCCAAGATTCCTCATAGCTCTCCTCAATATTGACTTGCTTTGGTGATCAAAATACTAACAAAAACACCAAAACTTGCACAAAATGAGTAAAATTGCTTTCAAGGACCCTTAACATGCCAATTGAGTTAAAAGACCTAAACTACTACTCAAAAGTGGTTAAAAGGATTGATTATAAGCTAATCAAATTGCACTTTTTGAGTAGTAATCACTCCCCCCAACCGACATATTGCTAGTCCCTTAGCAATATAGGAGAGAAAAATGAAAATAAAAAGCAAACTAATCTAAAATTTACAACATCATGCTAAACAAAATCAATTCTCAAGTGGCATGATGATCTATTTCTCACATGAATCATTAAAGAAATATAAACTCAAATGTCAACAAGAGTCATAACAACTATGCTAAGCACTGCCAATCTAGGGAGTGCATTATGCAAACTGAAGTTTTAAAATCACTTCCACTTTCTATGAATCAAACTTTAGTCTTCCACATTAATCTATGTGTGTTGGTTCCTTAGCTTCCGAGAATAATATGCTACTATACTCACCCCCCAACCTATCTCTTTTCAATACTTTAGCAATCTGACCAAAATCCATAAGAAACGAACACACTTTTTTTTTTTTTTTTTTTTTTTTTTTTTTTTTTTAGTAGGCGGTAGCTTAATGGGGGTACTCTTTTCGAATTGTCCATGTAATGGGGGTCCATCGGTGACTCCCAACCACTTAAGGTTTAGGGCACCAAGTTTTAAGGATCTTTCAACCACTAACTCCTCGGATTTTTCCCCGGACTTTTAAGAATGAATTTCTAATACCCAAGCATCTACCATATGCTAACTCTACCTATTCACCCTTATAACGAGCATTGAGGTCGGTGGCTCCCAACCAATTAAGGTTTAGGGCACCAGGCTTTAAAGATTTTCACCATATACCCCTCAGACCTTGCTCGGGTTTCAAGGCAAGCAAACAACTTTCTTTATTTTCAAAAGCTCATTGGCCTTTTGCAGGGTGCTTCAATTTTATCAAATGAGGTCAAATATGCTAAGTTTCAAAACTATCCTAAGTCAAGAGGGAGATAGTTTTTCCTTTTATAATCAGAATCTAATGTGCACAGTGTGTGACTAGCTTAAAGTAGAAGAACTCAATTCAATTTCAGTAGAAATTTCCACAATTCAACTACTTTAGTAAGCATAATCCATACTCTATGTCAAGTGAAAAACAACAGTTCAATTTCTCTTGGTTTAATTTGAAAATTTTTCCTCAAAATTCATGGAGAATAGAATACAAAAGCAAAAAGTAAAATCTACAACTAATTAACCATAATAATTAAAATACCAAAAAGATTTAGCAAACTTCCTTCCTCATACCCCCCAACCGAACTGAGCATTGTCCTCAATGTGATTTGAGTGACTGTAACTAAAGGGAGGAAGTGGTACCTCCTGGTTGATATCAAATTCGAATATTGATTGGGGAAAACCACATGTTTCAAAAAAAATAGAATATGTGAGAAAAGGAAATAAGGAGAATTTAATACTAACTTTTAAACAAGAAATATTCACTTTGTATTACTTTTTGTGTAATCAGGTACAATGCAAAAAGAAGTAATACAAGGAATCCCAAGCATATTACCAAAACACTGGGATTTCTTTTCAACACACAAACAAAAAAAACAAAAAAAAACATAGAAATATTAAATAGATAGTAGTCTGATGAGTGGTGGCTGGAACTAAAACTAGGCAGATGGATCTGCTGCCTCTTCTGGTGGTGCATCAGCTGGGGCTTCTTGAGGATGGGGGTCTGCAGGAGTTGATGTGGATGGCTCTTCAGCTTGTGGCAGATCGAAGTGGTCTTGGAGCTGCCTTAGGATGGCAGCTTGTTGAGCCTGAGAGGCTAACATCTGCTCCTGGCATGCTTTGATGGCTGCCAACTCCTGAGCAAGATTGCTCTGTGAGGCTGTAAGAGTCTCCAGTGCCCGGCACAATTCTCTATATTCGATAGAGGAATGGCCATCCTTGGCTCTGCCTGATGTAGAAGGCTGAGATTCAGCTGGGGCTGGTGATGGATCCCTTGGGACGGCAGGAATGGCTAGTGTTATATTCTCAGGCCTATGTCTTTAGGAAGCTCTCCTTGCAGCTGGCTGAGGCTGCCCAGGCTGCTCAATTTTGTATGCCGTCATATTATTCCATTTATCCAGGGTGAAAGGCTCACGACACATTCGCTTCTTCTCCAGTTGAGGCTCAGCAGGGTATCCCATATGCTCTAGAATCTGGCATAGCAGCCTTGGGAATAGGAGTGGAATGCAATAAGCCCTTTGCAGCTTTTTTCTATGAACCTTCTCCTCAAAGTAGAGAAGAGCTGCCAGGATCAGATGATGAGGCCCAAAGAAGAATCCTTCTGACGTTTTGTACAGGGCTTCCAGGAGAATTCCCCTTCTTTGGGTCCAATGCTGCAGGGGATAGATATTATGCCTCAAAAAGGCATCAATCAAAAACATAACTGGAGGCAGCTCCCCCCTCAACAAATGTGATCGATTTGCAGCTCCTCTGGTGAGGGCTCTCACCATCTCTAGCTCAGTAGGATTTCCCCAGGCTTTATAATTATCGAATTGGGTTGGCTCAAAAGGGATTTGCAGGGCTTCAGCAATCTGACGTGCTCCCAAGATGCCATGTTTTCCATCAATTGTAAAATGGATCAAAGTTGGATTTCTTACCTCTTTAGTTGTCATTGATTGGTAGAAATCAGTGGCTATCCTTGGATAGAAAAATTCTCTTGGAGCTAGCAGATGCTCCATATGATACTTCCTCAGCAGCTGGAAAGATTGAGCAAGCTCTGGCCTCACTCTGAATGCTGCTAAATCGAAGCTCAATTCAGAATGGAATGCTCGTGTTCGACAATCCAAATTACCTTCGATTGGAGGCTGGGCCAACATTGGCCTTCTAATCACTTCCTCTGGAGCTAATTCGGTTTGAATTTGAGGTCCTGGAAGTGGTGCCTTTCCCTTCTTCGATTTTTCTTTTGGTGCCGGAGATGGTACCGGCGCTTGAATTGGTGAGGGGGCTGGAGTTGCAGCGGGAGAAGGATTTGGTGAAGACACCGGAGATTGAACCGGCGATTGCTCTGGTGTTTGCACAGGGGATTGCTCAGGGGATTGCTCGGTCAAATCAATTGGTTCTGAGCTTTCAATCCTCGGTTTTTTCTGCAATGGCCGCCCTCCCGACCTGGTCAAATACCGTCTTGCCGGCGGCTTTGGTGGCGCGGACGGCACCGGAGGTGGATTTGCCCTTGTCTGCGAAGGCTCTGGAGCAGGTTCTGAAACTGATCCCTTTCGCAGCTCCTTTTTTCGATTCGATGGAGACGACGTCTTAGCTCCTCGAGTTCGCGCCATCTGGGACTACCAAACTTCGGCCGATGTTGCTAATCTGAGAGGATGATCGGAGGATGAACGGCGAGGCTCAGTGAAGAAGATGAAGAGGTTGCGAAAATGGCGCTCTGATTTTTGAAACCCTTTTCGCAGTGAAAATGACCGGTATAAATAGGGAAAACGGAAACCCAAAGGTCAGTTTAATTTTCGCAACAAATCTCCAATTTCGCAGCAACTTGCCATTTTCGCAGCAACTTCGCAGTGCGTTTCGCAGCTGCGAAATCGATGTCACTGTGCTGCGAAGTGGCACTCGTGTGCCAATCCCCCCTTTCGCAATTGCGAAATACCTTCGCAATAGGAATTTTGGTGCGAAATCATGATTTTCCATTTCGCAATGCATTTCGCAGCTGCGAAATTGGTGCTATTGTTCTGCGGAGTGGCACTCGTGTGCCAAACCCCCCTTCCGCAATTGCGAAATACCTTCGCAGAGGCTTCTACAGTGCTGCGGAGTGGATTGGCAATAAAATGCCCGCTTCGCAGAGGTTCCCTTCTTGTCGCGAAATTTCGCAGAGCTCTGCTTTTCCCTGTTTTTGCTCTGTTTTCGCTCCAAATTCGACCCGATTTTTTTTCTTTTAATTCCCTTGAAATTTCTTCCACCTGGGATCATTTAAAACAATTAAAACACACCTAGAAACATGATTTAAGATCAAATCTAAGATCAAATATACGAAGAAACTTGAAAAATTACATAATTTACAAACTGAACTGTGGTAAAACCACGTTCAGCAAACCCTTTTTCACTTAGGCTTTTTGAGGTTCAAGGAGGTTGATTGCCTCCTTTTCTGATTTGAATGGCTCCATGAATGGTTTGAGACGATATCCATTGACTCGAAAGCTATCCTTGCCATCAGAATTCAATAAGTCCACCACTCCATTCGAATATACTCGATGAATAACAAATGGACCAATCCATCTTGACTTGAGCTTCCCAGGGAAAATATGGAGTCTTGAATCATACATCAGAACTTTTTGCCCTTCCTGGAATTCCTTGTTGGTGATGAGTTGGTCATGCCATTTCTTCATCCTTCTGCTTTGCAACTTTGGAATTGATATAAGCATTATTTCTCAATTCCTCCATCTCATTAAGGTCTAGAACTCTCTTTTCCCCTGCCTTGATCAAATCCATGTTCAGCTTCTTTATTGCCCACAATGAATCATGCAGCCTAATAGACCAATCTTTTCTGTTGGAATTCACCACTTTCATCAAGATGTTCTTTATTTCTCTGTTAGCTAGCTCAACTTGCCCGGAAGTTTGAGGATGATAAGGTGTTGCCACCTTATGCTTTACTCCATACTTGGATAACAGAGCTTCAAAAGGTTTGTTGCAAAAATGAGCACCTCCATCACTGATTATGGCTTTGGGTACCCCAAATCTTGAGAAAATGTTCTCTTTAAGAAACTTGAGAACCACCCCGTGATCATTTTGTTTACGTGGGATTGCCTCAACCCACTTAGACACATAATCTACCCCCACCAAGATGTAAGAATTACCAAAAGACATTGGGAAGGGTCCCATGAAGTCAATACCCCATACATCAAATAACTCAACTATCGAATGGGGTTCATAGGCATTTGATTTCTTTTTGTTAGCTTTCCAAGCCTTTGGCATTTATCACAATTTCTACTCATGATGTGGGCATCTTTGAAAAGAGATGGCCAAGTAAAACCTGATTGTAATACCTTCATAGCTGTTTTCTGAGAAGCAAAATGGCCTCCACATGCATTCTCATGGCAATGAGATAAAATCCTTGTTTGCTCATCATCGAGAACACATTTCCTAATGATCTGATCTGCACAATACTTGAAGAGAAAGGGCTCTTCCCAATAATAAGCATGAATTTTGGCAAAGAAGTACTTTCTGTCCTGTGCATTCCACTCACTTGGAATTTCACTAGTTACTAAATAATTAGCAATATGAGCATACCAAGGAGTTTTTACTAGGAACATGAGTGATTCTTCAGGAAAATCATCATTAATAGGCAAGGGATGAGAATTATGTGCTATAACTAACCTTGACAAGTGGTCAGCTACCACATTCTCCACTCCTTTCTTATCTTTGATTTGAAGATCGAATTCTTGTAACAAAAGAATCCATCTTATCAACCTTGCTTTAGCATCTTGCTTTGTCAATAAATACTTCAAGGCTGAATGGTCAGTAAACACAATGATGAAAGACCCCACCAAATAAGCTCTAAATTTGTCCAAAGCAAATACCACAACTAACAATTCTTTCTCTCGTAGTTGTGTAATTCCTTTGAGCTTCATTTAGTGTTTTACTTGCATAGTAAATCACATAGGGCTTCCCATCTTCTCTTTGGCCAAGCACTACTCTTATAGCAAAAATCACCGGCATCACACATCAATTCAAAAGGTAATTGCCGAGTTAGGTGCTCTTACTATTGGAGTTGTTGTTAAGAACTTCTTCAATTGTTCAAAGCTATGCTTCGACACCTTTCATTCCATATAAACTTAGCATCCTTAGCTAACAGCTCACAAAGAGGTTTTGAAAGACTTGAAAAACCTTTTATAAACCTTCTATAGAAACTCTGCATGGCCAAGGAACCGCCTTACTCCTTTTACAGCTTGTTGGAGATGGTAATTTGACAATGAGCTCCACTTTTGCTTTATCAACCTCAATGCCTTTTTCAGAGATGATATGGCCAAGGACAATTCCTTGACGTACCATAAAATGGCATTTCTCCCAGCTTGAGCACCGAGTCCTTTTCAATGCATCTATGAAGAAGCTGATTCCAGATTAACCAAACATTCCTCAAATGTACCTCCATATACCTGATAATATCATCCATGAAAACCTCCATAATTCTTTCCACCATATCACTGAATATACTCAACATACATCTTTGGAATGTAGCAGGTGCATTGCATAGACCAAAAGGCATTCTCCTGTAAGCAAATGTTCCAAATGGACATGTAAAAGTGGTTTTCTCCTGATCTGCCAAATCGATTTCAATCTGAAAATACCCTGAATATCCATCCAAAAAACAATAGAATGGATGTCCAGAGACTCTCTCCAGCACTTGATCAATAAATGGCAATGGAAAATGATCTTTCCCGGTTACTAACATTCACTTTCTATAATCAATACACACCCTCCAACCTGAAGTGAGGCGTGTAGTAATTTCTTCCCCTCTTTCATTCTTGACCACTGTGATCCCTGACTTCTTTGGTACCACTTGAGTAGGACTCACCCAAGGGCTATCAGATATAGGGTATATGATTCCTGCTTGAAGTAGCTTCAGCACCTCAGCTCGCACCACCTCTTGAAGATGAGGATTCAACCTTCTTTGAAATTGACGAATTGGCTTTGCTTCCTCCTCCATATATATGTGATGAGTACAAACTAAAGGACTAATGCCTTTCAAGTCAGAGATTTGCCATCCTATTGTCTTCTTACACCTTTTGAGAACTTCCATTAAACAATTCTCTTGCTGAGTAGTCAGAGATGAAGATATCACAACAGGACATTGATTATTCTCCTCCAGATAGGTATACTTCAGCTCCACAGGTAGAGGCTTCAGATTGAGTTTTGGAATTTCTTTTTCATCAGCTGCCTCCTCTTCCTTATTGAATAAAGGTAGAATCTCTTCTATCTTCCTCCAACTTTGTAGAGTAGCAAGCCCCATAGGAGATTCAGAAAAACCCTCCTCAAAATCCACAAGACTTTCATTCAACTTGTCTTGCATAGTTTGATTACAATGCTCCTCCACCAAAGTATCAATAATACATACCTCCTCTGGACCTTCTTCTTCTTCCGGAGTGATTTGCTTTTTAGACATATAGAAAATATTTAGATCCAGTGTCATATTACCAAAAGTAAGTTGCATAAGCCCATTCCTGCAGTTGATGATTGCATTTGAAGTTGCAAGAAATGGCCTTCCAAGGATGATAGGAACTAAATTAGCTTCCTTTACAGTAGGATCTGTATCAAGAACAACAAAATCTACTGGATAGTAGAAATTATCCACTTGAACCAAAACATCCTCAATTACCCCTCTTGGAATTTTCACTGATCTATCTCGCCAAAGACAAAGTGATTGCTGTTGGCTTCAACTCTCCAAGGCCCAATTGCTTGTAGACAGTATATGGAAGCAAATTCACACTGGCTCCCAAATCTAACAAGGCTTTCTCCACTACCTTTCCTCCAATCATGACTGAAATGGTAGGGCTTCCAGGGTCTTTATACTTCAAAGGAGACTTACACTCGTAAGATTGCACTTACTTGCTCGAGCCAAGAAGGCTTTCTTGTTTACAGTCAACCCTCTTTTGATAGTACACAAGTCCTTTAGGAATTTTGCATACGTTGGAACTTGTTTGATCATATCCAGCAGTGGAATATTAACTTTCACTTGCCTCAAGACTTCAAGGATTTCAGCTGCATTTCTAATCCCTTTTTTAGCATGTAATGCTTGAGGAAAAGGTGGAATGGTTGATTTCTTCAGCATCCCTTTCTTCAGAAGCTCCTTCTCTGGCATTGCTCTCATTGTTGAATCAGAGTCCTTCTTCTCTTCAGTGATTTCATTCTCTTTATCTTCCATTTCCTTCCCCTTCTTTACCTCTTCTTCTTTCTCAACATGTGACTCAGGTATTGGCTTTTCAATTTTCTTACCACTCCTCAGAGTGATCAAAGCTTTGACATCTTTCACCTGTGATGATTCTCCCTCTTGGTTTTCCACTTCATGGACACCTTTGGGATTTTGGTGAGGTTGAGAAGGAAATCTTCCCTTTTCTTGCAGTGTATTCAAATTTGTAAGCCTGGAGATTGAATACTGGATATTATCAAATTTTTGATTCATGTCATTCTGCATTCCATCTATCCTTTTATTCAATACATTCTCCATTCTATCTATTCTTTGATCAACTCGAGCATTGGTGGCTTCTTGCTTTCTAACAAAATCTCCCACTACCTTGCTGAGATTGGTTATTGCTTGTTCAATACTTGAAGATTGTTGAGATGGTGGATCCGGCTGTTGGTACTGAGTTGCTCTAGCCTTCCATGAAAAATTTGGATGATTCCTCCAACTAGAATTGTAAGTATTTCCATAAGGCACATTGTTATTGGGCCTGAACTCGTCCAATAGCATTTGCTTGATCTCTATACATTTCCCTTTCGAGTTGAAGTTGCAGGGCATTCCTCCACCAAATGTTCATATGACTGACAATTGGGACACAACTTCAATTGCACGGTGCTTCAAAGAACAGACTTGCACTTCATGAATTCTTTTCAGACTCCCAGCTCCTCCAATCTTCTTGTCATGGCTGCCATCTTTGCTTTCATATCATCATCCTCTTTCAAGGTATACATCCCAGCCTTAGCATTATAAGCATTCAATCGAGACTTCATTTTTCCCACTTCTCCTTTAGTCGGTTCATCCCATCCCCTTGAAACTTCAGCTACATAGCTCAAAAAATCCATAGCTTCCTCTGGATTTTTACTCATGAAATCTCCTCCACACATTGTTTCGAGGAGTTGCTTCATTGAGGATGACATACCATCATAGAAGTAACTCACCAACAACCATGTATCAAAGCCATGGTGAGGGCAAGCATTTATAGCTTCCATGTATCTTTCCCAACACTCATAGAATTTCTCATTCTCTTTAGCTGAGAAGTTTGAAATTTGCCTTTTCAAGCCATTTGTTCTATGAGTAGGAAAAAATTTCTTAAGGAATTCAGCTTGTAAATCAGTCCAAGAGCGAATACTCCTTGGCCTTAAAGAATTAAGCCAAATTTTGGCCTTATCCTTTAAAGTAAAAGGAAATAATTTAAGCCTCATCAAATCAATTGAAGCTCCTCCCTCTTGGAATGTATTACAAACATCCTCAAATTCCTTAATGTGTGCATACGGATTCTCACTCTCCATCCCATGGAAAGTTGGCAGAAGTGGAACAAGATATGGTCTGATTACTAGCTGCTCAGTAGGGGGCACTATACATGATGGTGCACTCATACGAGGTGGATGCATACGATCCCTCATTGATCTGAATTCATTGGGATTATCTTGACGACCTTGGTGACTATGCTGATCTTCAGGTGTAGGTTCCATGATATTCAAGATTACTTCCAATTCTTTCCCTTGAGGTGTATCATACTTAACAAGTCTTCCTCCACTGTCTCGTATCCACTTTGGCATACACAACTAGTATTCAGCTGCAACTAAAAAATGAAAACAGAGGACAACACGAAAAACAGGGCTACAACAACAAAATTAAACTAGGCTAAATTTTAAAAAGATAACTTAAATTATGAATTAACAAAGAAAGAATGAAAATTAGTAAAGTGAAAGAAACTTTACCAACTTGTGATGAAAATCACAAGTACTCAACAATGATATCACTACAAACTTGACACTCGCATCCCCCGGCAACGGCGCCATTTGATACATGCCCAGCCGGTGTCTCAACTGATTCGGGTTCAGCTGGTGCTCCTTGGTTGAGGGACTAATCAACAAAATTTATACCTATAACACCATACACTAGGGTAGCAAATACAAAGCTACTATAGTATAGTGGCTCTAGGATCGTCCACTGGGACAGAGTGACAAGTTATCAATGATACCAATTCCAAGTGAATTGGTCCGGTTTCATTTCATGGTTAGCTTAAGAAGTAAAACACAAACTTGGGTTGGTGATGGTTTAGACTTACTAATTGACTTAATAGAAGTTTGGAATAACTTAGGAAGAAAAACATTCCTTGAAGATTTAGGTTCACTGGGGTGGTTCCTTATGCAAAATACATAGCTCCGGTCAGATGGTTCCTTTCCTCACGTTAGAGACTCAATACATAGTTAATTCTCTAGCTGGTGTGGTAATGTAGACTCCTTCAATTAGATTTCACTTTAATTCTCTCACTGATGCAACTTGCAATGGTTTAAGCCTCTCACTAAGCCTCAACCATTCAAGGTGATCCTTAACCTTGGATTACCCGGCAAAAGCTCGCAAGAGATAACTAATGGATGCCTCCTAGGAGTCCAAAAGCTTATCAAGTGTTGGCTATTCTAGAAAATCCTACCCTGAAGTCACCTACCGGAGGCTCGCATGGGTAAACTAGTGCATTTCCATGGTGAGAAATCACTTGCCTTACCAAGTGTTGGCCTGTGTGACTCCCCGGTGTTTTAAGTTAACTAAAAACATTGAAATCACTAAAGGATTTCACTTCCTCTTCATTACTAACTAAAACCACAGAGCTTTGCATTCTTGCACTTGGAACCTTCCCGGCAACCTTAGCGCCAAGGAATTGGAGGTTTAGTTACTCATTCTCTTGGGAAAACTCCTCCAGAGAATTCATAACTTAGAAATAAAATGAAAATACAAAGTGAGAAGGTAAGGTAGTAGAAAGAAAAGACCCTTTACTTGCTTACCAAAATCTTACAGAAGGAACTCTTCCTTCGAACAGGCTCTCGAGAGGAATATATATCCAACCAATATAAAACTAATTGTTACAAAGATATTTGGTCTTTTTACTAACTTAAAAACTAAGGAATCATGTAATTGGAGGTTTACAAGGAGTATTTTGGGATTTAGACAACAAAAATCTAATGAAAAATATCTCCCAATGTCGGTAGCAGCTGTCGGAAGTCTTCAGGAGGCATTTCGCAGGAGGAAAATGGTTGTTGCGAAATTTCGCAGACACCTAAGAGGGCTGCGAAATATTTTCGCAACAACAATTCATCACTGAAGGCTTGCGAAGTTGGCTTCCATCTTGATGTTCCAAGCTTCCTTCTCGTGGTATTTATTGGGCATTGTCAGAAGGAGAAGCATTCTACTGTACAAAAGTGTTGCGAAATCACTTCGCAACAAAAGGCTGATTTCGCAGCACTTTTAGTTGATCTGCTTGTAACAGCTGCAACTTCCTCATTTCAACTCCAAATCGCACACCGTTTGAAGCATTGGATTGTTGACTTCCTGAGCTTTGAAATGGTATATAGCATGCATCATTTGGACTTCAGGAAGTGCCCCAAAAGTGGCTGCTGTGACTGTCATCAAGAACATGCTCCATAGCTGATCCTCTTTGCTTTTTCTCCTAGCAATCCGGATCATTCTTGGTAAATGATTTCTAAGCTTTGCCCAAGATTCCTCATAGCTCTCCTCAATATTGACTTGCTTTGGTGATCAAAATACTAACAAAAACACCAAAACTTGCACAAAATGAGTAAAATTGCTTTCAAGGACCCTTAACATGCCAATTGAGTTAAAAGGCCTAAACTACTACTCAAAAGTGGTTAAAAGGATTGATTATAAGCTAATCAAATTGCACTTTTTGAGTAGTAATCACCTATTTAAAAAGAATTCATAATGAGAAATCCTAAATTTTCTTTTCTTTTTCTCTTTGAATCTTTTTTGGATTTCAACAAAAACCACAATCAAAGTCGAAAACCATCTACAAGAATCAACTATATATGATTTATATCTTACGGAACTAAGTAAGTTTTCATCCTAAAACTACAACAATAGTTTACACAAACATCAAAAATCAACTAGATAATTCTTATAATTCAACCTGTCTCCAAACTAGTATGTTAAGAGAACAAGAAAGTATAGTTTGATGACTAAAAACTACATAAATTAAAAGACCTTTTAACATAAGCAAAAGAAATCATAATAACTCAGTCAAAGAGGCCTTAACTATTACATATTTAGAATGCGTTTGGTAGTGATTTTAGGAAGTGTTTTTAATTTTTTTTTATGCTTGAAAGATAAAAAATTTGAAGTGTTCAAAGGAGTAAAAACATTTCTTAAAATTACTACCAAATGCATTCTTGCATTATTATATTCACTTATATGGCTATAAGCTCTTCAGATGAGTTGAGAAAGCAAATAACTCAGACAACAGTTAACTCAAACAGCCTACGAAATCTAACAAGCCACTCTAAAATCAGACAAACTACTGTTACTTGATATAAGTTTGCAGGAGAAAACATTCCTACTTAGAAGAGAAGAGCGAACCTGATTGAGGAAACGGAAACCGATGGGAATTCCAAATTCAGTGCATCGACACTCCAAAGCAGGCCAAACTGTTGTTTCAGTTCTGTAGAATGCAAGCTGGAAGAGAGGGTTGTGTTGACTTGGAAGAAGATGGAGAGCATGTGGGTGTCAGGTAACTCAACCATAATTTTTATTCTTTATTTTAAAACAATGTGGTTGTATATATTAAAATCTGGAGATTTTATACTTCTTAACTCAAACATGTGGGTGTGTCGCCATTAACATAGACAAGGTCAATATTCATATCGCTTCGCAGGCTGTCTTTACATTATTTTTTTTCCTCTTCTGTCCCACTACTCGATCTTATTAATTAAAGATTGGATTGGTGGTTGTTGGTCAATGTTACCTTCTAAAAGTATGGAAAATGTTCAGGTGCAGAATTGGTGCATACCGAGCTCCTTATCCGGGGCATTGATCATGTGTTGTAAAATTTCACCCTTTCAATGAAATTAAATTACAGAAACACGTGATAGGGTTATAGTGCTTTTGAAAGTGTTTTTATTCAAAGTAATTTTAGAGTGTGTTTGATAGTGATTTTATGAAGTGTTTCTATAATTTATAATACTTGAAAAACTTTTATTGTCAAACACATTTTTAGTGAAAATGTATTCTCTAAAAGTGTTTTTAAAAAAATCACTTCTCAAGTGTTTCCCCATAAAATAGTGCAAATGATTTTTTAATATTATAAAAATACATTTGAGAGTGATTTTAGAAAACATTTCTAACATATCTAACACTTGAATAATAAAAATTTTTAAGTATTAGAAATATAAAAAACGCTTCTTAAAATCACTATCAAACAGACTCTAAGCAACTTTTCAGATTTTTAAAAGTGTTTTCCGAAGTTTACAAAATACCTACTTTTTTCTTCAAAAACACTTTTATTGATTAAAAACACTTTTTAAAATTACTATCAACTAAACTTTTAATTATATCATTTACTCAATAACGTCTGACATGAAAAAATACCATTCAATTTGATAATACATCAAAACATTTTGGAAGTCTCTTACTTGTACCATTTTTTATTATTTTTAATTTAATTTTAGTTATATATTCAATTAGTTAGGATCCAGATCTCATAACATAAGTGGATGGTTGTATTGCATAACCGTCTCTAATACAGCCACTACAGGATACTTGAAGAAATGATAATTTGAAGAATAAAAAATTAAAAATAAAACAATACTTCTACTGGGAGCCAACTTGCTCCTTCAAAGATCTCTAAAATTACATCTCCCTCTGTAAGTCAACTCAATAATACACCCATCTGCTCCTGCCCGGCCCAATCCCTTCAGCCGGTTGTCCGATGAGAAACCATTGATTCGAATTGGATCTTGTGGAAGAGAGTAAATATGAAAGGTAAAGAAGCTGTGACAGAGTTCAATAATGGAGAAGCTGGCTGGACCAACAACGGAAATGGCGGCCTGCGATATAAGCTTCAAGCCTGGTATGAGCACATATTCATTACAGCCATTGAAGGACAATCCAAAATTTTTGAGTTCAATCATAACTACATCTAAGACGAAATTGTTTCAAATTTGCATACCAGGAGAAGGCGATTCTTGCATGAAGAGTCCCGTTGTTCTTCACTTCCTCCTACTGGGAGCTCTTCGGCACGGTGAGTGTTCTCTTCCTTCACATATACTCAACATATCTGTAAGCATGCATTGAAAAAAGGGTAAAAAAATTATTAAGGAACTCAAATTTATTTTGTTTTATTTACGAATCTAGATGATATTCTGTAACCCTATGTTCGGTTCTCTTTGAGAAAATATGTGGAAAAAAAAATAACAAGTAAAAATAAATTAAAGAAAATAAAAGGTAGATTTAAAATTAATAAATTATTTTATATATTTTTATAAAATTTATTTACTTATTTATTTATTTTTAATACGAAAAGTAAATAATTTAAAATTTATATAATTCTTTTCTTTTTTCAATTATATTTAATTGATTCAAATTTAGATTCCAAGACAATCACAATAGGTGATCAAAAGAGTGATGTCTTGTCTAAATGGTCACATTCCTATTTAAAAGCTCCCCATGGGTGAGTGTTCTCCTCCATTATGGATATTCAATGTCTATAATCCATATTATTATAAATATTTACAAAGAAAATTAAAGAGAAAAAAAAAAGGTAGAAAAAGGAATCCAAGTTCCTTTTCTACTCACGGTTGATATGCAGCATGCATATTCATTGAAACCATTAAAAAAAGACCTTACAACTTACAACAATCTTTTACATTTAATCATGGCTAAATTTGTTTATGTTCAATATCATTATAATTGTACTCCCATAGGCATGTTAAAAAGGAAAGCACCAAGGAATCCAAAACTGAAAAAAAAAAAAAAAAAAAGGGAGAGAGAGAGAGAAATAGTGAATTTCCAAAATTCTTTCTTTTGGTTTACCAATCTAGAAGATTCTTCTTAATTGACCTCTCACTCTATTTTTGGAAGTTTTTTCTTTTGTTCTTGATATGCAACATATATTCATTATAACTATTAAAAAATGCTTTACATGTTAGAGAATTTTTGGACTGGGGTTTGATAAGGCTTAGGTAGTGTTTGTTTTTTTACTTAATTCTAAATAGAACCTTAATGCTTAATAATGTTAAATATTAAGTTGTTTGTTTTTGTAGTATTTTATTTCTATTGAGTATTAAAAAGTAAAGAAAAACCAATATGTTATTTTTTCTATTTAGAAAAAGCTACATATTTTGGCTTTTTTTATTTAGTAAAAAGTTTATAATAAGTTATGAAAAAGTAGAAAAACAAATAACCTAAATTCTGAAAATAAATTGTTTTCAGCAAAAAGTCAAAAAAAACAAACACCACCTTAATATTTAACCATTTAAAATGACTTTTTAGTTAAATTATGCTTTAAGTCATCAAATCATATTAAATTGTTAAGCTAATTTACATTAAGAGGGTGTTTGGAAAATCAACGACTTAATATGACTTAATAACTTAATTTAAGTCATTAAGTAAATTATGCATACATGTTTGGTAAAATAACTTAATGTTACAATTTGAAATTACTTTTAACTTTAAATATTAAATGAAAATAGTGAACTTGTTCTTAATCGTAAATCTTTTTTACCTTATTTATCTAGGTTAGTGAGTATATTTTAAAATTATGATTCCACATTTATAACTTATTTTTTTGTTATAAATATTTTATGATTATCTTATATATCTACCATACTCTAAAAATTGATGTTTTACAAATAAATTTATTACTTAAAATTCATAAAAATAAATATTAGTAAAAATTAACGAAGGTAAATATGCTAATTTAATAATTTACAATAAATTTTAAAATAATTTTACGAAACAACCTTAATCCTTAAAGTAAAAAATAAGTAATAAGTTTTAAGTTAACAACTTAAAAATAATTTAACTTAAAATCAAACTTAAGTCATTAAGTAAAAATTGTTAAGTTTTACCAAACACTCACTAAGTCACATTAAATCATTCAATTGATTCAACAAAGTCAAATTAAATTTAAGTTATAATATTAAATTATTTTATATAACATACTTAATATGCTTATTAATTTTAATTAAGTCATTAAGTTAATTTACCAACACCCTTTATGCTTACCAACTTAAATTACGTTATTAATTAAGTCGATTTTAAGTTAAATTATTCTTAAAAGATCGTTTGATAAAACTTAGTGCTTAGTATTTAATTACTTTATGTAACTTTAAGTTAAATTATGCTTAAGTTATTAAGTAATATTATATGATTAAGTTGATTTACCAAAGTCATTTTTAATTCTAAGTTACAATATTAAGTTACTTTATCAAACATATATACTTAATAACTTAATTAAATTAAGTCATTAAGTTGATTTATCAAATATCTAAGTTATTAACTTAAAACTTATTATTTGATTTTGATTTTAAGCATTAGGGTTGTTTGGTGAAGCTTACTTAATTTTTTTTCTAAATTATTAAATTGACATATTTACTCTCATTAATTTTAACTAATATTTATCCAACAAGAAATTTGTTTTATTATACATCTACATAAAAAAAATATTGAAGATGCATAAATTAAATATAAAATATTTATTATAAGTTCATAAAAAATGAGTGGATGTAGAGATAATTGTAAAGAAAACACTTATTAGATGTGGTAAAGGGTAAAAGAGATTTGAGATTAAGTAGAAGTTAATTATTTTAACTTAAACTTTAAAGTTATTTAATTTTAACTTTAAATTGTAGTATTGAGTTATTTTATCAATGATGTTTAATTTAATTAATGACTTAAATTAAGTTATTAAGTGATATTAAATTATTAAATTGATTTAACAAACATCCTCTAAATTTGGACGCAATGACAATCCTAAGGGCTAATAGAAAGAGTGATATCTTGCCTCAACCATTAGATTTTTCTTTAGTTCCTCCACCGCTTGGCCCTTCCACATGGTGAGTAGCAATGGCAATTGTGGCCTTTGGGATGATTTGACCCCATCTCGACCATCTCGTAAATTTAAACCTATTCCCATTCTCGTCCTAATAAAATATGTAAACTTTATGAGACAACTCCAACCTATTTACCTTTTTAGAATAATTTTAAATTTTAATTATATTAAAAATAAATATATTTATAAATAAATAAGTATTATAATTTTTTATAACTTATTTTTTTAGTAGCTGTTTTTGTTATTTTATATGTGGACCCTCATCTTTCATTTACATCCTCAATTGATAACTAAACTCATTTTTATTGAAAGACATTCCTTTTATTTTATTTTTAAGGAAAATTTCAAGTTGCAATTTATTTTATTTTAAAAAAAAAGAAATATGAAAAAAAATTAAAATCCTAAGTGACTCCTAGTAATAAAAATAATACAGTGGTTATAAAATGAGTGATTTGATTAAAAGGGTCATTGTAAATCTAATTTTTGAAATCTAATCTTCATCTTTTTTTGGTCATTGGACAAAAATACCCTCATTATTTTCTTGTAAAAATTACCTTCTCTTTTAAAACCTAAATATTTGAAATAGTAAAGGGTATTTATATCAAAAATTGGTTATTTTTCAAGTAAAAACATCAGAAGGATCAGATTTATAAATTTAAGAATCATTTCATCCCTTTTAACCAACTAATTCTTATAAAACATAGATCTAATCGGGAAGGCAAAAGGACACCCTTATCTTGATTCCCTTATCTTGATTCCCTTATCTTGATCCTCTTAGATGATATTTCAAAAATGGAACAGGTAGTCCGTAACCCTAATGATTTCAAAAATCAGTCCTAAATAAGTCCAAAATTTGACACAAAACAAGTAGACCAAATTTCAAAACAACCCTTTAAGAAAGTTGGAATTTTGGGGAAAACAATTTTCACAAAGATGGAAGTTTAAAATAAAATTTGGAGTTCCAATTTTCACATAAGAACAGGACATGGAGCCCAAATGAGTAAGAGAGAGAGGGAAAAAAAATGTAAGAGATGGAAGAGCGGATAGAAGAAGATGGTAAAGAAAATAATAAAATATACATTAAAAAAAACAAAATAAGTAGGCATCATAGCTAGGATAAATCTAGGGGCCTCTAAAGGGTTAAAATGGAAAAATAAAAAAACTTACGTTAAACTATGTTTTTGTTGTTAAACGAGAATAAATGTGACTCAAATAAAAGTAGAGATGGTTATATATTACTTTAATAATATATATAATGAGGAGGAAATAACGAGAAAGAGAATTGAGAGAGTTGAAATGATGAAAGATAGTAAGAATGAGAGAATGAAAGAGAATGAGAGAGAAAGAGAGAGATTTCTTTCTTGCTCGGGATGCTTCTTACATGGGGTGTAAGAAGCCTTTTATAGGCTTCACAATATGGACTCCCATTACTCATCTTAAAGATGAGTAAATGGAGTTCATAAATGACCATCAATGTGGTCATTCACTACTTCATTTATAACACTCCCCCTTGAATGACCACCATATTAAAAGAATATGCCTCATTAAAACCTTGCTAGTAAAAAACCCTATAGGAAAAACCTAACGAAGGAGAGTATAATATTCTTTTCTTGGTATATTAGGACAGCCTCATTAAAAACCTTGCCAGTAAAACCCAGTAGGACAAAACCTGGACGAAGGAAAAAAAGAGTACAGTACACTAACACCCTTTTACAAGCATACTGATTCGTCCCTAGCAGTGGAAGTGGCAATGGCACCATCTGATTCAGGGTTCGATCCCCGGCAACGGCGCCATTTGATTCGTGCCCAATTGGTGTCTCAGCTGATTCGTGTCCAGCTGGTGCTCCTTGATTGAGGGAGTAATCAACAAAATTTATAACCTATTACACCATATACTAGGGTAGCAAAGACAAAGCTACTATAGCATAGTGGCTCTAGGATCGTCCACTGGGATGGGTTTTCACTTCACAATTGATATTAATTCAAATATGAATTGGTGCCTTTTCATTTTAAGGTTAGCTTTAAAAGAAAACATAAAGATGTTTGAATGAAAAAAGTTTGGTTTTAAACTAACTAAAAAGAAAGTAATGGGAATTACTTACAAAGAAAAGATGTTTCTTGGAGTTCAGATCACTAGGCTCAGATTCCTCATACAAAAAGGAGAGTTCCAGTCACTTGTTTCTTTTCCTCGCATTAGAGAATTAACATATAGTTCCTTCTCCAACCGGTGTTGTACAGATGCTTCCCATTAATGGGTTCAAACACTAAATCCCTCTCACTGATGCACCATGCAATGGCTCATACCTCTCACCTAGCACTTGCCATTCAAGGTGATCTTTAACCTTGGATTACCCATCAAAAGCTCGCAAGAGATAACTAATGGATGCCTCCTAGGAGCCCAAAAGCTTATCAAGTGTTGGCTATTCTAGAAAATCCTACCCTGAAGTCACCTACCAGAGGCTCGCAAGGGGTAAACTAGTGCATTTCCATGGTTGGAAATCACTTGCCTTACCAAGTGTTGGCCCAGGTGACTCCAAGGTGTTTTAAGTTAACTAAAAACATAAAAACCATTAACGGGTCACACTTTCTCTTCATTAAAAACTAAAACAACAAAACTTCCAAATTATGCATGTGGAAACTTACCCGGCTTTCCTCACTCCAAGAGACAAAAAGCTTAGCCTCTCATCCTCTGAGGAAAAATCCTCAAAGTTTGGTTGGCTAGAAAATGAAAATTGAAAGAGAAGGAAAAACAAAAATATATATGAAAGCAGAGCAAGTGCTCTGTATTTTACTTCCTTCCCAAAAATATACAAAGGATCCTCCGAGAGCTCCTTAAGTGTTTACAAGAGAGTTTTTATATAGGAAGGTAATTTACCCTTCCTTCAATACTTCCTAGCTAAGGAATTACATGAGTGACTGAATACAAGGAGAAAATGGAACTTTATACAAAAATATCTGAAGAAAAATATCCAAAAGAGTCGGTGCACAAATATCAGGAAGCTTCTGAAACTATTTCGCAGGAGAAAATGGTGTCTGCGAGATTTCGCAGACACTCAAGAGGGCTGCGAAATAATTTCGCAACACCAAGCTATCTTCGCAGGGCTGCGAATTTGGCTTCCACCTTGAGGTTCTCAGCGTTCCAGCTTGCGGCATGTATCGGGTAGCTTCAGGAGGAATTCCATAGCACTGTACAAAAAGGCTGCGAAATTCTCGCAACAAAAGGCTGATTTCGCAACACTTTGGAGTGATCTTCTTGCAATGGTTGTAACTCCTTCATTTCAACTCCAAATCGCGCACCGTTTGAAGCATTGGATTCTTGACTTCCTGAGCTTTGAAATGGTATATAGAATGTAGAAAATGGACTTCGGGAAGTGCTCCAAAAGTGTGAAGGAAGACTGCAGCTGCTGTCCTCTGTTTTCTTCACTCTGTTTTCCTCTTCTCCTTGCTTCTCTCCTTGCATACTTTGAACGACTTTGGCAAAGGGCTATGGAGCTCCAAAGCTTGGTTCTTCATGAATTTGAGCTTCCAAAAGCTTTGCCATGGATTCCAAATAACTCTCCTCAATCTTGGATTGTTTTGGTGATCAAAAAGCTATCAAAAACACCAAAACTTGCACAAAATGATTAAAATTGCTTTCAAGGACCCTTAACATGCCAATTGAGTTAAAAGGCCTAAACTACTACTCAAAAGTGGTTAAAAGGATTGATTATAGGCTATCAAAATAGCACTTTTTGAGTAGTAATCACATACTCCCCCTCATGTCGATATCCTTGAGTTGACGCATTCCAATCCTGTGTATTAACTTCTTGAATGTTGAGGTTGGCAATGATTTTGTGAATAAATCTGCTAGATTGTCACTTGAGCGTATTTGTTGCACATCAATTTCACCACTCTTCTGGAGTTCATGTGTATAAAAGAATTTTGGTGAAATGTGTTTAGTTCTATCTTCTTTAATATAACCCCCTGTTATTTGTGCAATGCATGCAACATTATCTTCAAATAATATTGTCGGGTCACCTTTGATAGAAGAGAGTCCACATGATTCTCGAATATGCGGATCATAGATCTTAGCCATATACATTCATGACTTGCTTCATGAATTGCCAATATTTCTGAATGATTTGATGATGTGACCACCATTGTTTGTTTGACAGATCTTCATGAAATAGCAGTACCATTGTAATTAAACACATACCCTGTTTGTGACCTACCTTTATGTGGATTTGAAAGATATCCTGCATCTGCATATCCAAACAATTGTTGTTTTGATTCCCTTGAGTAAAATAGACCCATATCAGTAGTTCCACGAAGATAACACAATATATGTTTGATACCATTCCAATGTATTCGAGTTGGAGTGAAACTGTATCTTACTAATAAATTGATAGAAAAAGCAATGTTTGGACGTGTACAATTGGCAAGATACATAAGTGCACCAATAGCACTAAGATATGGTACTTCCGGACCAAGTAATTCTTCATCTTTTTCGTAAGGACGAAATGAGTCATTTTTCACATCAAGTGATCGGACAACCATTGGAGAACTTAAAGGATGCGCTTTATCCATATAAAAACGCTTCAAAACTTTCTTAATGTATGTTGATTGATGTACTAAAACTCCATTTGGAAAATGTTCGATTTGCAGGCTGAGACAAAATTTTGTTTTTCCAAGATCTTTCATCTCAAATTCCTTTTTCAAGTAATTTGTTGTTCTTGTGAGTTCTTCAGGAGTTCCAACAAGATTTAAGTCATCAACATACATTGCAATAATTGCAAATTCGGTTTTTGATTTCTTAATGAAGATGCATGGGCATATAGGGTTATTCACATACCCTTCTTTTAGCAAGTATTCGCTAAGGCGATTGTACCACATGCGTCCAAATTGCTTTAATCCATACAAGGATCATTGTAACTTGATTCAGTACATGCTACGAGGCTTTGTACTATTTGCTTCAGGCAATTTAAATCCTTCAGGGATTTTCATGTATATATCATTATCCATGGATCAGTATAAATATGTTGTAATAACATCCATGATATGCATATCCAGTCCTTCTGAGATTGTCAAACTAATTAAGAAACGAAATGTGATTGCATCCATGACGGGAGAATATGTTTCCTCGTAGTCAATACCAAGTGTATGTGAGAAACCTTGTGCTACTAATCGCGCTTTATATCTTATGATCTCATTATTCTCATTGCGCTTTCGTACAAATACACATTTGTACCCAACAGGCTTTACATCTTCAGGTATTTGGACTACAGGTCCAAAAACTTCTCATTTTGTTAATGAGTTTAACTCTGCCTGTATAGCTTCTTTCCATTTTGGCCAATCATTTCTATATTGGCATTCTTCCACATTTCGTGGTTCGGGATCTTCATCATTTTTTATGATATCGAAGGCCACTTGGAAAGCAAAAATATTGTTAATAACAATATTATTTCGATCCCATTTTTCTCCCGTGTGTACATAACTTACTGAGATCTCACAATTTTCAGGTACCTGTGCCTCTTTAGGGGCTTCTCATTCAATATGTGCCTCTTCAAGGGCTTCTTGATCAATATGTGCCTCTTCAGGGGCTTTCTTCTTTATTTGTGCCTCTTCAAGGGCTTTCTGCTTTATTTGTGCCTCTTCTGAGGCTATAGATTTATTAATTTTAAACTGATCAGTCATTTTGATGGCCTCTTCTAGAGTGTCAAGTTTTTCTTGGGTTCTCCTCTTCCGGGGAGTTACATCCTTTGAGCCGACAGGTCTACCACGCTTCAGGCGTATCTTAGATTCATTTGTTAATTGTCCTACAGGGACATCAATCCGTGCTGGAGTATTTGCAGCCGGGATATGTGACTTTGTCACTTTCTTTGTATCAATGAATGCATTTGGTAGTTGATTTGCAAGATTTTGCAAATGAATGATCCTTTAAACTTCTAGTTCACATTGATTTGTACGAGGATCAAGATGGGACATAGTAGATATCTTCCAACTAATTTCTCGTCATTCTTCAGGAATCGAATTTTCTCCCCCTAATGACAGGAAAACACTCTCATTAAAATGACAATCCGCAAAGCGGGCTGTAAAAATATCGCCTGTCAAAGGTTCAAGATATCTTATGATAGATGGTGAATCAAAACCTACATAAATCCCAAGTCTTCGTTGGGGACCCATTTTAGTGTGTTGTGTAGGTGTAATTGGTACATATACTGCACAACCAAAGATTCATAAGTGAGAAATATTTGATTGTTTTCCAAGCACAAGTTGTGAAGGGGAGTATTCATGGTAAGTTGTAGGTCGAATACGGACTAAAGTTGCAGCCTGCATAATAGCATGTCCCTAGGCGGAAGTAGGTAATTTGATTTTCATTAGTAATGGTCGAGCTATTAATTGGAGACGTTTGATGAAGGATTCTGCTAAACCATTTTGGGTATGAGTATGAGCAACAAGATGCTCAATATTTATCCCTATTGACATGCAATAGTCAATGAATGTTTGAGAAGTAAATTCACCAGCATTATCAAGACGTATTGTCTTAATTGGATAATCTGGAAATTGTGCTCGTAATCTGATTATTTGTGCAAAGAGTCTAGCAAAGACAATGTTACGTGTAGAAATGAGACAAACATGTGACCACCTAGTAGAAGCATATACTAAGATCATAAAATAACGGAATGGTCCATGGTGGATGGATAAGCCCACATATGTCCCCATGTATTCTTTCTAAAAAGACTAGTGACTCAAATATGACTTTAGTAAAAGATGGTCTGATTATCAATTTACCTTGTGAGCAGGCAACACATGAGTATTCATTGGGCAAAAGAATCTTCTGGTTCTTTAGTGGATGCCCATGTGAGTGTTCGATTATTCTACGTATCATTGAAGACCTTGGGTGACCTAGCCTGTCATGCCAAAGGACAAAAACTTTTGGGTCGTTGAACTTCTGGTTCACGACAACATATGATTCAATAGGCTTTATAGTTGTATGATACAACCCAGAGGAATAGGCCGGGAGTTTTTCCATTATAAGCTTCTGGTCAGATACAATGGAAGTAATGTAAAGATATTCTACATTATCTTCATTCATAGTTTCAATATGATATCCCTTTCTGCGATTATCTTTAAAAATGAGCAAATTTCTTTTGGATTTGCTAAAATATAAAGCGTCATTTATATGGAATCTAGTTCCATTTGGCAATGTTATGTTTGCTCTTCCAGAGCCTTCAACTAAGTTTGTAGTACCAGATATGGTACTTACATTAGCTTTTGTTAATGTTAATTCGAGGAAATATCTTTTATCTCGAAGAATTGTGTGCGTGGTCGCATAGTCTGCGAGACATACATCATCCTTATTCATCTTGAGACCAAATAACACATGGATTTAAGATATAACTAAACAAAAACAAGGTATAATGTAAATAACAAAGAAAATCAAATGAAAATATAAGACATAACAATATATTATTTCATATATAAAGTAACATCAATCAATGTTAATTTTCTCATCATTTATCAAATGGTCTGTTTTTTCATTGGGACCTCCAAATAAATCAATGTCATACTAGGTTAGGTCCAATCCATCACCATCGGTAAAGTTCATATCTATCTCTTTTCCTTTTGCTTTTATTGATGCTTGGTAAAGGTCGACCAAATGTTTAGGCGTATGACATGTACGCGACCAATGCCCCTTCATACCACATCTTTAACAATTATTCTCATGGTTCTTAGGAGGTTTATCTTGTAAATGCTTCCCATTTTCTTGTTTTGGCTCAGTATTGTTCCACTTCTGGTGGTGCAATGAGGCTTTCATTTTCTGAGCATTATTCTCATAAGAACCATGGTATCGAGGATTTCTTCCATGACCACGACCACGTCCTCGTCCTCGTCCACGTCCACGAGTTTGGGACGATATTGCATTCACTTTAGGGAATGGTTTAGATCTAGTTGGACGAGACTGATGATTTCTCATCAAAAGCTCATTATTTTGTTCAGTAACAAGAAGACATGATATTAATTCAGAATATTTTGTAAATCTACGCTCTCGATATTGCTGCTGTAGGAGCACATTCGAGGAATGAAACGTAGTAAAATTTTCCTCTAACATGTCTTCTTCTGTGATTTTTTTTTCTCCACACAGCTTTAATTGAGAGCTGATTTTGAAAAGTGCGGAGTTGTATTCTCTAACAGTTTTAAAATCTTGCAGCCTTAGGTGTATCTAATCATATCGAGCTTTTGGGAGAATCAGAGTTTTCTGGTGGTCATATCTTTCCTTCAAATTACTCCATAGAGTAAAAGGGTCCTTTACCATAAGATACTCATTTTTTAAACCTTCATGGAGGTAATGGAGAAGGAAAATCAATGCTTTTACGCGATCCTGCAGGGATGCTTGATTTCCTTCTTTGATCGTAGCTCCAAGGTTCATTGCATTAAGATGTATTTCAGCATCAAGGATCCAAGATAAATGGTTCTTTCCCGAAATGTCAAGTGCCACAAATTCGAGTTTTGTGAGATTCGACATTGTCAAATAACTTCATATATATGACAAAACAATATTATTAGAATCAATTATAATAAATTGATAGCATTGGTATAACATTGATTACAAACAAAATCAAATAATTTGTTTATAACTTTTAATAAAACAAATCAACAATAATATAAATATGTAAAATTTTATTCTATATAAATAACTTCAAGTTTAAGATATGAGAATTACCTTCAAAGCAATTCGTGCTGATAATATGTTGTAAAACGAAAATAAATGTAGAGATGGTTATATATTACTTTAATAATATATATAATGAGGAGGAAATAACGAGAAAGAGAATTGAGAGAGTTGAAATGATGAAAGATAGTAAGAATGAGACAATGAAAGAGAATGAGAGAGAAAGAGAGAGATTTCTTTCTTGCTCGGGATGCTTCTTACATGGGGTGTAAAAAGCCTTTTACAGGCTTCACAATATGAACTCCCATTACTCATCTTAAAGATGAGTAAATGGAGTTCATAAATGACCATCAATGTGGTCATTCACTACTTCATTTACAACAGTTTTGATTTAATTATATATAAATGAAACATTAAAAAAAAAAATCTAAATTCTTCCTTGACCCGTTGTTGGGTATTAAAAAAGCTCACCCCATTGTTATTTTTAATAAAAAATGTTTCTAATATTCAATATGCCTATAATCTAATACACTTAGTACACATAAGTGTACAAAGGAAAGTAAAAAATAGTAAGGAATCAAAATTTCTTTTGTTTTATTTATGAATCCAAATATTTTGCAAGTTTTTAATTCAATGTTGATGGCAACACACATTCATTACAACCATTAAAAAAACCTTGCAACTTAGCAATCTTTTAGATTTAATCATAACTAAATGGAGACAGAATTGATGCAATTGCGGAAATCAGGAACGTCAAAGCAAAAAGTGCACTATGGAGTTATGTCGTGGCTAAGTCTGCAATTGCTCCGCCATTGTGCTCTTCAACACGGTGAGTGTTATATTCCTTTATCACATATTCAATATCTCGTCAAGAAAGAAAAGTGCCGAGGAACCAAATAAAATATAAAGTGAATTGCATGTTTGAATATATTTACTGCTTTTTTTTTTTTAAATAACAAATCTCATATAAAATGCAGAAATTCTTATTAGAGAAACAGTTAGATATTTTGTTTTTTTTGAAAATACTTTTTAAATTTTTTAAAATTAAATAAAAAAATTATTTTGCTTTCTCAAATTTTTAAAAATTTTAAAATAATTTAAGAATACTAGAGAAATTTTTACTTTTGAGACAATTATATTTGAGTGAGAGATGGGTTTATGACCGCTCTAAAGGGTTTGTACTTTGCATAATTATTGTGAAGTTTCCAAAATTTTTGGACAAAAATGTCTTTTACAATAAACACATCTCTATTTACATGTTTTTCTTGATTCTTGTAGTTTCTTTTTGATGTTATTTACATATGCATAAATGTTAAATATAATTTTTTTTTTTTTTAGATTTTAGCACATGTATAAGGCACTTGTACTAAATGTATAAGACATTTGCTTGTATAAAACTTATACAAATATACATATTTTTGAATGTGTGTGTGTGTGTGTTTTTTTTCCATTTTCTTTATTTGTTTTTTATATCACATAAAATATTGTTTGCACACACATATAAATGTCAAATATATATATATATTTTTTATATTTTCACATATGTACAAGACAATTGTACTAAATGTATAAGGTATTTATACTTAGGTATACCACACTTGTACAAACATGCCTATTATGAATATATTTGCATGTTTTTATAGATGTTAATAAAAATATGAAAATGTTTTGTACATTTAATATAATTGTCTTGTATATATGCAAACATATGAAATAAATTATATTTGACATTTATACATGTGTGTAAAACTTTTCTAGTACTTTGGTAAGAAAAAAAAAACACAAAGAAAAAAAAAACATGTACATAAATTCAAGATTTAGAAATTCGTATAGGTCTCATAGAGTTGTTATTTAATTAAATTTAAAAAATCTCAAAATTTCAAAATTTTAAAACAATAATAATAGAATATTAAATTAATGAAAAATAAATTAAGATAAACATGTCTTATCCTGCTTGTTATTTAATTAAATTTCAAAAATAAAAAATTTCAAAACTTTTACATAATAATAATAATAATAATCAAGAATATTAATAATTGCAACTTGAAAAAAAAAACAAATGCCTTATACTATAATCGAGAATATAATAATAATAATAATAAAAAAATAATAATAATAATAATAAATGAAGATAACAACTGTAACTTGAAAAAAAAAAAAACTACATGAATGTTAAATAGATGTTAAGAAATATTTTATTTATTATTTTTAAATTTTATTTGAAATCTTAACATATTAATTATCATGAGTACTTAATTGTTTCTTTTTTAAAAACCCGTTCAAGGTTATTTTAGGCATTTTCAGGTAACAAAATGAGTTTATATCTTATAGAGCAATTAACATTTTTCCTCCACCTCTTCACACCAGTCATGCAAAAATTCATACTCCTTACTGCCAATACTAGCCCCATCTCCCCCTAAAACATAATTATCCCTCTACAAACAATCTTCTTAATTGCCTTGCCTCCTTTGTTTTGTAAGGATTTGTGTGTAATATATTCATCACAACTATTAAAAGATACATTACAATCTATTAGAGATATTCATTACAACAAAAACAACAAAAAAAAAAAAAAAAAAAAAAAAAGAAAAAGAAAAAGAAAAGAAAACCAATAGTAAAGAAGGAAAAATAAAAAGCTAAAAGGAATTCAAAACTTTTTTATTTAGTTTATGAATCCAAATAATCTCCTTAGTTGCCTTGCCTCCTGCAATTGTACGTCTTTTAGAGCATTGTTGACATGCAGCACATATTTATAAATTTTTTAATTTAATAATATATAATTCAAATTTGGATATCAGCAGAATCATACAGGATGGGAGAAAGAGTGTTGACTCCATTCAAACTGGTCAGTTGTCACGCTATCCCCACTTACCCATTTCTCAAACTAGAGAGCGTGTAATCACTTCCAAATCCACGGCGTGGCCTCCACAAGGCTCTACCTCGTTGAATCCAATTCGGTGAGTGTCTTGTTCCTTTACTGACATGCAACATATCGTTCGTTAAATATAACATCCTAAATTTTCATATTATTAAAATGAAATATATTTTTTATACCTATGACAAAGCATAGGGTAAAACATTTTTCAATGTCAATATCCCATCATAGGATGTCAATATCCATTGGATATAATATGCGTCCACAGATATTGCAATCTATTAGATATAATATCAAAAAATGTTACAGAAAATAATATCCTATCTTATCCTACCAACCAAACTCGAAAAAAATTGTTCTTTGCTCATCTCTCCTAACCATTTCATCCTAGATCATAATTTTGAGTATGGTACCGTATTTCTATTTGATTTGTCATCCTCATAATTTTTGGCTCGGAATCTACTAGCCACATGTTCACCATCCAACAATCTTCAACACATCTCTGCAAAATGTTGATTTTCTTGTTTAGTCGCATCATTCTGTTGTGGGGTGCTTGAGCATGTTCATTCTCATATGATTTTGCCTTCCAATTTCTATTTTTCCACTTAATGTCATCTTGTATCGATTCAACCCTTTATCTTGAGGCTCTATGCTAGGCTAGGCCAACTGATCTACCATAATAACCAAGACTACTTTTTTTTTTCTTTTGGATGGATACATTTACATTTTAAACCATAATAAACAAGATTACTTGTGCTTTGAGCTTTCCACATTACTTCTAGGCATTTAAAGTCTTCCATTCACTGAATTTTTGCGCCAGTTTTATTATATGAGGCATTGAGAATGGTAACATTAGCATTCAAGTTAGTTTGGGGCATTATCATATCTTCTTTTTTTCTCTTATACACTTGGGACATGTTCCCCTTATTTGCTTGGGTCTATCTCGCTAGGGCTTTTCCTTTCTCGCACTCTCTAACTAGGCATTATTGACAAAATGCTACCGTGGCACTACCTATAGTTCTTTGAGAGTGCCATACTTACTAGTTCAAGCAAACAACTCTTTGAGTGGAACTAGGGATTGTTTGATGTGGAGATAAATCTAAGTTCACAAGCAATCATGTTTAAATGCTTTTACCATTGCTGATTCGTCACACCATTCCATCCATAGGAACTGATTACTAAAGCACTTTATGAGGTCCTGGATGGACTGTACATCACGCTTTTATGGAAGAGTGTGTCAAACCATTTTCTTTCACATTGAAAACCTATGTTGAGATACAAAAATCTAACATAAATTAATTTAAGAAAAGACCTAAGTTAAATGGTAAAGGGTGAAAATAGAGTAGAGTTGAACCTTTCAAGCTAGAAGGAAAGACCATAATAGGGCTTGGAAGGGCATGCTTCCAAGCTTGAGAGTCATTACTTGATGGTAGAGTATTAGAGGATTAGACCAAGCCTTATATGACAACAAAGTTTATATTGTATATCAAGCTCTTTGAGCCTGATGTGTATCAGGGTTTTTTGCTTGGAGGTTAAATCCTAGGTTAGGATGTTCTACAATGGGCAAATTTATATAGTCCCACTGCCTCCAATGCCTCCAGCATCTCGATACTTATCTAGATAGCAGTGTTCTTGTTTAACTTCAGGATGTAAAAATGCATATACCACTTAGGTTGTACCCTCTCCTGACTGCTGAAAAGTAGGTAGTACTGATGCTGCTGTTGAGATCCTTTCTTGGACAACTCTCCCACTCAATGCTTTCCCTCCTGTTACCTCTGCTCTCGGGTCTAGTTGGTGCTTTTTATCCCTTGCTTGATCAATAATTATCTTCTCACAAACTTTGAACATTTCCTGATGGTCAATCCCACTACTTGGCCTTAGATTGCAAGCCCCAACCATTTTCAAGCCTTTTTGCCTTCCCACCTTCATTCAACACCATCTTGGTGGGAAATCTGGATGACTTTGAGAATCTGGATTTATACTTGTACTGATATATTTCCCTGAATCAAACCTCAAATGCCATTCTCTTAGCATGAAGAGTACTTATCCAAGATGATTGCCTCAAACTGTTCCAAAGTCATGACATCTCTATCATGAACTCTTTTCTCCATTTCCCACCAAATGTTGGCCTTACTCACCAGCATACATGTGCAGACAAGCTGAGTCTTTGATCTTCGGGTGCTTTAAGCACATTAATTCTCTTAATTTGCTTTAGCCAGTTCTCAACCCCCTTAAGATTAAGCTAGCCATTGAAACAAAAAGGGATTATTCCCATGAACTTCTATATCAACTCCATTTGACTTGTGTATCTTGGCTTGAGGCTCTCTAGGTCACATGCCCCTGAACCATCTTACTGAAAGGTGTTTCCTGCTACTCCCTACCTTTGATTGCTAAAAGCTTGGGTCATCTTCCTCAACTTCTGTATAATTCAGTAACATCATCTCCTAACAAATTTGCCACTGATAACAGTGATGGTGCCTGAGGCCTACCCCTCCTTGATTTTCTTGTCATGCCCGCTAGTTTCCAAAAGTTTCCCAAATTAAGTCAACCTCAAGGATAATTATCAAGGAGGTGCAGCAAGAACACAAATATAGCAAGAAATTCAAAGCAATAATCAAACAAGCACTCAATATATCATTTAACAAAACTAATTAACATCATGGGTTCAGTGTATTGTATTGAGCCATATGTGTGCCATTCCAACACTCTCACCATCTCATCACATGTTAATATCTTATCCAATTCATAATCATGGTTAAGAACAATAATATGTAAAAAAACTATGTAAGCATGTGTAACATAAACAATCTCAAGGTACTATTGCAACCTCAAGCTCCGGTACCATGTTGTCCCAACCAGAGTTCCAAATGATCCAAAAGCCAAACCACAATTTTGGGGTTGAAGGTTTAACCCCAAAGGTAAAATGGCCTAGCCACCAGTTAAGGTGGTCTAGTATGTTCATTTAATCTAATTAAAATATTGAATTAGTCATATTCCAGAACCACATGACCTAAAGCTATCAATGACCCATTAGCAATCCTAAAAGGGTTTCAAGGACCTAACATAGGTTCCCAAGGGGTTAAAAAGTGAAGAGCATAGTGTCACGACCTGCTCAAATGACTAAGTGCTGCATGTAAGCTTAGGAAAAGCCTAAGTCCGTGACAATAGGCTAACGATGCAAACAAAGGGAATGAGCGATTGACCAAGGTGCCAATTGATTGGCTCTGCATGGCTATAGATTGACCCTTAGGTAGTGGGGTCCAAGTCACTTAATTGATTGACCAGTTACTTGATCAGTTGGGTGGCACAATCTTTTTTTGCTCACATGATGGCCAGTTTCCAGATTTTCTTCAATACAATACCCTTTTCACCATTTCCCTGCTTCCAATCTTTGCACACAAGTACTCAATCTCAAATAGACATCTAAGGCAAGTCTCAACATGAACTTCAGGCTTCACATGGAAGCTACCAATCTTCTACATATACTTTGTTTCTCAAACCATATGCAAGAACGTATATAAATCTAATCATGTAACAGTTAGCCTCAAGGCTTTCCATGAAGATTCCATCCCCACATTTCAAAACCTTTCAAGTTCAAGCCAACATATATACTATTACCTGACCAAATGGATAAATTTAATTTCCATTATGTTTCTTACATCACTTAGCTCAACATAAGTTATCTCCATATTCAGCCTTAGCACCATGTCCTTCATATGTATGGAATTACAAGTCAAGGTTTGTCAAATGAAGTTATATATCAAAAGGTATATGATTGTCTCACATGCCTAATCCTATATGTGATTCAAGAGCACGCCTAAAATTATAGCTAGGGATTTGAAGAGAAAAACAACAATGCTTTAAGATAACCAACCAAGCATCCAAAACATGATGGACTCAGAAGCATGATATCAAATATTTATCGACCCTACGTCCTCTAATGCTTTTATTCATGTAAGAGGTTCCTCCAAAACTACATCTAAACTATAGGGCATGAGGCAAGCATGAAATGTTTATGCTTTAGTAGGGGTTTTTCTACCTTGGGAAAAACACATAAATAAATCACACAATTACAACATGAGCAATGTATCCCAAAACCAAACATTTTTATAATCATCATATATGGAAGATTTCCAATTACCCACACCTATATGCCAATCAATACATCAAAGATCTCAACAGATACTACTCATTGCATGTAAATATGCTTATTCATCCATACAATGCAACCTTGTTCTCAGGATTTAGCCGTACTTGGATAACTCGCGTGAAGGCTCACATAGATCTATTTTTGTCTTTCACACTAAGGGGCTGTCATCTTGGGATTGCTTGACCCTCTTTAATTGTCCCTCAACGGGATCTTTTCCATTTTCATTTTCACACATCCAATATCTTTCTATTTTCACATGCAGAATTTACTAAAATACTACTCAAACATTTCATCAAATAAGTAACAAGAATTATATAATTTGGGTAACTTAAATTCAACACATGAAATGAAACAGTCCAAACAGAACCCATCTCCAAATCTAACAACCACGACAAAATAACATAATCAAAATGAGGCCCTGGGAGCAACGAATCTTGCACAATTTTAACATACGGCACTCCGGTGGCAAAAACCAACCTTTGCCAATTTTTCTTGTTCAAATAAAACTTTAATCAAGTGCCAACATCATGAAAAATACACCTGCATCACCACCATCTCATCTCCATGGAGCTGAGAAGAGCATTTGAAAGGAACTGCATGGATTTCCATGGAAAAATTGGGGAAAACATTACCCTAGCAACTCGTGCAAATCCGACTGGTTGGATTTCAAATTCAAGACCATAGAATCGCTCTCCACGTCGGGAAGAATGACTCCCTAAATTTCACGGCGATCCTGTGTCCTTCCACAGTTGAAGTACACGAGCATCACCGGCAGCAAACTTGTTGGAATTAATGCTGATATTTGATTGGTGGGTTGTGATAAGAGTTTGAGTCAAATAAGACGTGACATGTGCTACCCTAATTTTTAGGAACTACTCACTATGTAATTAGAGGGTTAATGTTATCCGTAGGTTATTATTAATGGGCTTTGATTTTACAATTTAATTGTGTATTTAAATTGAGATTCTTGAATAAAAAAATTAAGAGTCCAATTTAGAGAATTCTTGCCTTATCCAAAGTTTGTTTATCCAAAGTTTGTTTTTTGGGAGAATTATGTTTTGGGGGTAGATGGGCCCCGAAATTAACAAAAGGTCCATGTAACTCTTCAAATTGAGCCTAAGACCCAATGAAAGTATGAAAATTAAGTTGAAGGATATCATCCTTCAGTATTTCCAAAAATGCCCTTTGTTGATTTTGAGAAAAAAAATTAATATTTTTGAAAAATATTTTTATTTAATTTAATATTTTTAAAAAATACTTGTATGTAATTTAATATTTTTTAAAATACTTTTATTTAATTTAATATTTTTTTAAAATAAAATTATTTAATTTAATATTTTTTAAAAATAAATTTATTTAATTTAATATTTAAAAAAAATATTTAATTTTTTTTTAAAATAATTTAATTTAATTTAATATTTTTGAAAACTAATTTTATTTAATTTAGTATTTTTGAAAAAAAATTATTGAAAAAAAATTATTTAACTTAATTTTATAAAATATCTTATATGTGTTCTTAAAGGGTATATTTGTCCGTTACTATTTCATATCCTTCAACTCAATTTGAAGAGTTATATGGACTTTTTGTTAATTTAGGGGTCCATCTATCCCCAAAACATAATTCTCCCTTGTTTTTTTTTTTGTCTATTTTATTTTATTTTATTCTCTCTTCCTAATAATAGTTGAAAAGATAACTTTTGGATTATCATCTTATTATTAGAGCCCAGATTAATCAAATGGTAAACATCATTGGTCTTATCCCAATTCAGCCTACCATTCATTCCACTTTTTGAAGGAAGTGGATATAAAGTTTGAAGCATGAAGATGAGGACTCTTTTTATTTCCCAAGATTTGAGGGAGCTTATGGATAAGAGTTACAAAGAACTTTTTATCTCCCTAGGGGCTTATGAATAAGGGTTATGAAGAACTTTTTATCTCCCAAGATTTGTAGGGGCTTATGGATAAGGGTTATGAAGAACTTTTTATCTCTCAAGATTTGTGGGAGCTTATGGACAACGGTTATGAAGAAGAGGAAATTCTTGTGGAGGTTATCACGGATGTTCGAAAAAAAGATGGTGAGACATTCTTTTTTATCAACAAGTAGATTTAGAAGCTATCTTTCCTCGAATTTTTGTAGCAACAAGGTCCAAAGAAGCTTGGGATGTTTTGCAAACAGGATGTCAAGGCACAACTAAGGTACTTACCATTAAACTTCAAAGTCTTCCTAGGAAGTTGAAACCTCACTCATGAAAGATGGTGATTGTTTGCATGACTACTTTTGTAATATTTTGGAAATTGTGAACCAAATTTGAAAATATGGTGAACAATTATTGGATGAAAAAATGGTTGGAAAAATTTTGAGAAGCTTGACTAAGAAGTATGATCATGTGGTTGCAACAATAGAAGAGTCCAAAGATTTAAGTATACCAACCATTGATGGGTTGCTTGGTTCTCTTCAATCCCATGAAGATAGGATGAAAAGATATGAAGAAACATTCGTTGAAAATGCATTTTAGACTAAATTGCAATTTTCTAAGGATAAGGTAGGTGGCAACGACAAGGAGTCTAGCAACAAAAAAGGACATGGAGAGCATTCCTCTCATGGCAAAAGAAGTAGAAAAAGTGGAAGAGGTGGTGGACGTTTAGGTAATCACTACCAAAATGAGTTTGGTGAAAAAGGTGAAGCTACAATTGTAAGTCAATCCAATGCTACTATTGTAAGAAATTTGGCCACAAAGAAAAATATTGTAAACTAAAAGAAAAACATATCAAATTTGTTGAGGAGAAAGAAAAAGACAATGAAGAATCTGAAATCTTATTTCTTGCTTGTTGTTTTGCTAAAGAACGTGTTTCAAATGTTTGGTATATGTACAATGAGTGTAGTAATCACAAGACAATAAACTTAGATGTCTTTCCAAGTCTGGATAAATCGATGACCACTTAGGTGAAGATGGGTGATGGAGTAATCAAATAAGCACAAGGTAGAGGTACTACAAAGGTAAAAAAAAGATGAAATGAATTGCATAAAAAATGTTCTTTATGTTCTTGATTTAGATACAAGTTTGTTAAGTGTGGGGTAGTTTCTATTAGAAGACCATTCACTTGTTTTTGAAGATTTTTCATGTTCAATCTTTCAAGATAAAACCAAAAAGAATTTGTTGGTGAAAGTTCCTATGGCCAAAAACAAAATTTTTCCTCTAACCCTTGGTGGTGATACACATACATGTAGTGTTTCATTGATTGATGATAATTGGTTGTGGCATCATAGATTTGGGCCTTTAAACTTTAAGAGTTTGGAAAATTTGGCCAAAGAAAATATGGTGCATGGTTTGCCTCCTATAAAACATGTAGATGAAGTCTGTGAGAGTTATATGTTTGGGAAGCAACATCAGGATCCTTATCTAAAAGGGAAAGCAAGGAGAGCTACAAGACTAATTGAATTGATGAATGTAAATGTTTGTGGGCTAATGTGAACTTCTTCTCTTAACAATAACAAATATTTTGTTGTTTTTGTAGATGACTTTAGCAGGATGACTTGGGTTTATTTTGCCACATAAAAATTAGAAGCATTGGCTATCTTCAAGAGATTCAAGAACCATGTTGAAAAGAACAGTGGTTTTCCTTAAAGATATTGCAAACAGATCATGGTGGTGAATTTCGTTCTAATGAGTTCAATAAATTTTGTGAAGATTATGGTATTTGGAGGTAGTTAACAATCAACTATACTCCTTAGCAAAATAGGGTGGCAGAAAGTAAAAATAGAAGCCTCGTGGAAATGGCTAAGAATATGTTGAAAGCAAAGGGACTTCTAATTTTTTTTCTACATTGAAGCAATTCATAATACGACTTTCATTCTTAATAGGAGTCCTACATTAGCACTATACTACCAAACTCCTTCTAAAGCATGGAATGGATGGAAACCTAAGGTAACCCACTTTAAGATTTTTGGTTGTGTTTCATACATTTATGTGCTTTCCTAATAAAGGCATAAACTTGATGATAGTAGTGTGAAATGCAAATTTGTAGATTATAGTGCTAAAACTAAAGAATATTGATTTTATAATCCTATCACAAAGCAACTAATTATTAGTCGTGATGTTGTGTTTGATGAGAAAAAAATGCTTGGAATTAAGGATCTCAAAATTCTCCAAGTGTACTTTTACAAAATGAAAGTTGGTAGAGACTCCTTTAAGGCATGAAATTCCAAATGGTGGTAGTTCTTATCATCTCACAAGTCCTTTCAAATATACTTCATCAACATCTTCAAGTTCCTCTTTTCTCTCCTCTCCTAAAACATCGTTGAGGAAGATGAGGTCCTTGAAAGAAATATATGGGCAGAGTGAAAGACATCAATTCACTAAAATGAATAAGCCACATCACTTTCGAGAAGCTATGAAGTATAAAGAATGGTGTGATGCTATGAATGAAGAAATTGAGGCCTTGGAAAGGAATGAAACATGACAGCTAGTAGATCTACCAAATGGCAAGGAAGTTGTTGGACTAAAATGGACCTACAAAATCAAATATTGCCAAATGTTCAATTCAAAAGTACAAAGCAAGGTTAGTTGCAAAAGGCTATATGCAACATGAAGGCATTGATTTTGAAGAAACTTTTGTTCTTGTTGCTAGATTTGATAGCATTGGGACTATTTTGGCTATTGCTGCTCATCATAAATGGAATGTCATTCAATTTGATGTGAAGTCTGCTTTTTAAAATGGTTTTGTTAATTAAAGAACTCTATGTTCAACAACCTTAGGGTTATGAAATTATGGGTGAAGAATAGAAAGTGTATCTATTAAAGAAGACCTTTATGGCTTAAAACAAGCACCCATGGCATAGTATGATCGTATTAATGGGCACTTCAAACAACATTGATTTTAGAGGAGTGAAAATGAGTTGACCTTGTATGTTAAGACGAGGTATGGATGAGATACTTATTATTTGCCTTTATGTTGATGATTTGATTTATACTAGCAATAATATTGTTTTTGGAGGAGTTTAAAAAGATAATGATTGGTGAATTTGAGATGATTGATCTTGGCTTGATGAGTTATCTTCTTGGGTTGGAGGTAAAACAATGTGATATGGGATTTATTTCTCAAGAAGAGTATGCAAATGATCTTCGTGAGAAGTTTAAATTGAAGAATTGTAATCCAATGAAAACTCCTATGAACACCAATCATAAATTTTGCTTAAATGATAGGGAAGAGAAAATTGATGTTCAAGAATATCAAAGTTTGATTGGTAGTTTATTATTTCTCACCAACACTAGCCTAGATATTATGCAAGCAACAAGTCTCTTATCAAGGTTTATGCAAAGTCCAAGCAAGCTTCATTATGGTGGAACCAAGAAAGTGTTAAGATATTTAAGGGGATTAAGCTCATATGGTATTTGGTATACTAATTCTAACAATCTTTGGCTATGTGGTTTTTCTAATAGTGATTGGACATGTTCAATTGAAGATCGAAGAAGTACCATAGGCTATATTTCATACGGTATTAGAGCCAGGTTAATCAAATGGTAAACAACATTGGTCTTATCACAACTCAACCTCCCATTCCACTTTTTCAAGGAAGTGGATATAAAGTTTGAGCACAAAGATGAGGACTCTTTTTATCTCTTAAGATTTTTGAGAGCTTGTGGATAAGGGTTACAAAGAAGAGGGGATTCCTACAAAGGCTATCAGATACGTTCAATAGAAAGATGCTGAGGCATTGTTTTGTTTTTATTTTATCCAACAAACAGTTTCACAAACTATCTTTCTTCAAATTTCTACAGTAACAAAGTCCAAAGAAGCTTGGGATGCTTTGCAAACAAGATATCAAGGCACAACTAAGGTTTCCCTCTTAGAGGCTCTTTCCATCCTTTTTTTTCCCCTTTAGAGGATGAAGACGACCCTTCCTTCCCCTCATCCGTTCCCGGTATATATACACACATAGACACTCCAACAGGTGGACAAAATTGAATAACTAGCCATCATTCTTTCACATTTCTCTTGGAACACTTTATTATTTATTTATTTATTATTTATTTTATTTTATTTATCTCTTAAGTCATTCATATAACATTATAACTCATCTCCAATCAATTTCCCACGTACAAGGACAATTCTCTTAGAACACTTGTTTTTAAAAAGAAAAAAAAAATTTTATATTTGCAAAACTCAATCTTGCAAAAAGAAAGCCCCTTATTTCAACTCTTTTCCTTAACTTTTTTCATAATATGCTCTCACACCTGGCTAGTTCCATTATATTGTTTAATTATCAAAGTCACCATAAGCGTTACTGCTAAGGCCTTATCAATGATTTTAAATTGTTACTCAACAAAGTTTACATACTCACACACCTTAGTTGAATTAGGAATTGACTTATGAATGTTCTTTGCTATTAATGATCATGAGACTTAAGCTGTTGGAATGTTTCCTATTCTTATAAAGAACCTTTTTTGTTGGTGTACTTGTATTAGTTGGTTGTGAAGGCACATTGATTTGAAGACAATTTTAAATCCAAACAGTCCAAAGCAATGAGCACTTGCTCATGCCAATCCAAGTAGTTTGAACCATTCAACTCTAGAATGTTAGACATATTTTTTGAAAAGGAAGTAATTGGAATAATAACTAAAAATAAAATCATGCCATAAAAAATAACATTAGATTGAGCAATCTATTACACCATCACATTGCACTTTTGGGTTGAGATAGTAGCATCCTCATGATTTACTCAACAAGTGACACAAAAATCACATTAATCAATAATCTATTACACATCACATTATAGCTTTCGGTTGTGATAGTAATTAACGTACTAATAATTCACCCAACCATTGATTTACTTGTATTCACTTGGATAACTTCAACTGAGGTGTTGTATACGAGAATAATAGCATGTTATAATTGTTATAAATTAATTTATTTATTTGCTTATAGTAGACAATTTACACAATCATCATATCTCAAATGGCTTGATTAACCATTATTATTATTATTATTATTATATTATTATTATTATTATTATTATTATTATTACATAGATTGTTTATGAAATTATGTCCCTTTAGGAAATGACTTGCCACTTTATATCGGCGTTGACACCTTGTCTTTTCCCACTCCTCATTCTCTCCTTAATGTTAGTATAAATGATGCGAAAGTTTACATACTTAGGATGAGTTGAGAGAGGGATCAAAAGCCTCTTTATATAATATTAAGCGATCTTACCCATCAAGAGTCACAAATAAACGCTTCTCCTTAAATTTTATGAATCTACCTCTTCCAATTCCATGTAATATTCATTGTATATAGAACTTAATTTAATGTAGGTATATGACTAATTTGGTCATTGTAGTTTGTACATAATTTATTAGGTTCATGACGTTGATCATGATGTATTTTTGCACATACACTATACTTTTAATCTTCCCATATACATTAGATATATAACATGGGAACGGTAAATACATTAGGTTCATAATGTTGGTCATAAACCTTTGGAATATAAGAGATGTAACTTCATATGGTGATGAAGAAGGCCACAATAATTTTCCAACAAAAATGCACCTTAAGTAAGTGAATTGTGCGAACCTAATAGATATGTGCAAAGAAGATGCAATAGAAGCATTTGCATCACCTCTCCAGTGATCAATTGCACCAAGATAAAGAGGAGAAGAGAGGGAAAATGAACATCTAACTTGTGGCTACCATTACTATTATTAGTGTGGTGTTTTTGGTGGACTAGCACTGCACTGAGTTCCTAGTGCCAACAAAAGTTGTGCATAAATGAGTCTTGAGTTGTGTCACAATTTTCACTTCAGAAGCTTAAAACCATGTTTTATTTTTGAGAAGTATATATTAAGGAAATGAAAAACATATGTATTACAAAAAATGATTTTCTCATATTTGTATGTCTTATAAAAAGTTGAGGAAAAAAATATAAGATAACTTGACACTAATCCCGATCCTTTCTCATCTAGACTTGTTTAATCGTAGGTGGTGACTTAGAAGAGCTTTGTTGACTTCTAGGCTTTAGATTAGTTTTATTCCCTTCCCTATTATTCAAGATGTTATTTTTAAGGGAATTGAAATCATTCATAAGCCTACTCATTTGAGATTTAAATCTCTCTAGGAACTTAGTATAACACCTATACTAAGTGTGTTCGGTTTTTTTACAGTGTGTGCATGGTGATGGATTTTTAGGAGATGTTATTTGGTTAGGGGTTTCATCTTTACCTTTGACAAACACAGTTTCTCTACTAGAGGGAGTCTCATCTTTATTAATGTACCCCAAACCTCGTTTATCACCATGTGTTTTGCATATATCAAGAATTTCATCAAGCACTTTAGTTCTAGGATAAAAGATCTCATTCATAGATAAAGAAGGCTTATTACTTTTCATCTCTTGAGTGAGAGCATTATTCCTCTCAAGGAGAGAATGATGTTCAGCTAAAAATTCATTGGGATCATACCTTGCATCTTCAAAAGTTGTGGAACCATTATCGTCCGAATCAATATCACTCCAAGTAGCCTACATAGGCTTTTTAATATCTTTAGGGCTAGGACACTCAGTAGCAAAGTATCCCAGACCTCCACAGTTAAAGCATTCAACATCTTACCCTTGGAGGAACCTTTATCATTTTCTTTGGATGATTGTTCATTAAGTCTTTTTCCTTTTCTAGATTCTTGATTTTTGCAAAACTTTTTATTGAATTTCATGACTTTTTTTTTTATATATATTTTTAGCCACATGAGTCAATTCATCCCTAGTTATGTTATATGGCATTTCAATATATTTTTCTTCATTCTTAGAAGTCTTAAAGGCAGAGTCTTGAGGCTTTTGAGAACTAGGTATGGTCATCTCATATATTTGTATGAAGCCAACAAGTTCATCAACTCACATTGAATCAATGTCCTTACTTTCCTTTATGATAGTAACTTTAGGTCTAAATCTCTCTGAGTGAGATCTTAATATTTTTCTAACTACCTTTGAATCTGGAATAGGTTCTCTAAGGTTAAAAAAGGAATTAACTATGTCACTCAATTTAGAATAAAATGAAGAAAAGTTTTGATTTTCATGCATCATAATATTCTCAATTTTAGTAGTAAGCATTTGTAATTTAAAAACTTTAACTGTAAACGTACCTTCATGAGTGACTTGAAGAATATCCCATGTATCCTTAGCGCGAGTACATTTTTCAATCCTGCGAAACTCATCTGGACAAACCCCTTTCAATATATTAAATAAAGCCCCAGCATTGGCTTCACTTCCTTCGTTATCGACTTTGTCTCAATCTTGTTTTGATTTTAGTTCTCTAGTTGATCTTCCATGAACATCTGAATCAATGGGGGTCTCCATCCATATTCCACTGAATTTCATACTCATTATCCTTGCATTTGAAGAAAGAATTTCATCCAAGCTTTCCAATAAGGATAGTTACTTCCATTGAAGTAAAGATGACTATTCAAAGGTGCCCCAATTTTTTATTGTTCCATACTAGACTTATAAAATCAATAAAAATTTGATTTTTATTATATATGATCAATAAAAAATTGATTTTTAACCAAAATTATCAATAAAATTTGATTCTTAAACAATAAAAAAAATCAAAATTTATTTTGCTCTGATACTAATTGAAAAAGCCCTAATGTCTAGTAGGATAACACCTAGAGAAAGGTGAATATGTGTTATTAAAAAATTAAAATAAAGATTTATAAATTATGACTAACTTTTTTCTTTACGAGTAGTTAGGGATTATCAATTCAAATAAAGATAGGCAATACAAGCAAGATAGTAAAAAGATGTGAACAATGAGGCACAATGATTTTTATGTGGAAAACCTCATACTAACTATAGAGATTAAAAACCATGAGGTCTAAAATCGCTACTATAAATCCACTATATGAGATCAAGTTATCCAAATTTACCTAGTTGCTTCACCCTAAAGACTTACTCTCTAGTACCTACCACTTAATCCATGTCTACGACATAGCAACCTCTGATTGCTCAAGTGAATACACTTTAGTCTCATTGAAGGGACAACCCAAGATTCAAAGAATGAGAATGGTATGACTTGTTCGGCTTTCTTTTTAAAGAAACCCTTTATTAAGAAAATAAGATCTCTTACCCTTAAGGGGTTATAATGAGGTATATATAGGTAACTAACCTGAAGAGTTTCAGTTTTGGAAGAGTTCTAAATTGAATTTGTGTGAAAATATCTTGGCAAAATCAATATGACCACTCGAGCCAACTGAAGCATCGCTTGAAAGACTTAGGCGCTTGAGTGGTCCTGCCATTTTTTAAAACAACATTTTTGAAATATTTTAAGTTTAAAACAAAATCGATTCTCTTTATATCTCAAAGAAGCCTAAGTTGCCACAAGCCAAACATTTTTAGGTGTACCTATGACTTTCTGGTTGGATGAACAACAACACTCTTGATCTTTAATGGAGGACAAGTCACTATCTGAAAGGACTTCTATGGCCAAACATTAAAAGGAATAAAATTGCCAACATACAAACAAGGCTCAATGTCTAAATAGTATATATATTTCATTGGTTGTATACTTTCAATATATGAATAAGAAATACATTTTTTCTCCACAACCATGATAAAGTGAGTGAGTAGAAAAAGGCAAGTAAACAATTTTCATGATGAACTAATTCATATAATGAAATAAATTGAATTGGAAGCTTGGCATGCAAGGAACATCATGTAAAATGATGGAAGATGTTAATTGCACACTCTCTATGTGCGTAATAAGAGCTTCAATTGAATTTGACTATTTAACATAACTTAAAAAGACTAGTTTAGTTTGAAAGAAATGAGATGGTGAACTAATCATATGATTAGTAGCTCTAGCATCAATGATCCAAAAAGTAGAATGAGAAGAGAAAAATGCATTAAGAAAAATACTTGATAAGTAGCCTTGGGACTAGAATTACCTAAATAGTTTTCTTTAGGCTACAAAATTAAAGACAACAATTGTTAGCATTGTTTGATGTGTAAAAGGAAAAGATTGAGTGGCTGTTGATGTAGGTGTTGAAAGAGATGATGCATTATCTCTTCTAATTTTGCTATGAAAGAAGGCTTGACTGATAGTGGCTTTTGTAGAGGCATTATCATATTGTTGGTTAGGCATATGAAATTTGTGGCTTGGTGGGTAGCCAAGCAATTTGTGACATTTTTCTTAAACATGCTCTTGCTTCCTATATTGACTTGAGAAAATCTTTCCTCAAGATCAAACAATAAATCCTAAGTAGTATTTGCATAAATCCCACTTGTAGCTAGTTCTAGTGAAAAAACATTCATGGTCCAAAAGGAAACCATATCATCACATTGTTTCCATTGTTCAAAACTTGAATCTGTAGTCAAAAGTTTAGACAAAGTTCCATCAACATAATAGAACTTTTTCTTAGCACTAAAAGACTTAAGCATGGCTCTACTCCAAAAACTATAATTTTTTTTCCATTTAATGGAGAAGAAACTTGAATCATTCCTAGTTTATATGAGGAATGAAGATGATATTGATTCATGCATTCATATTTTTTGAAAGAAGAGTTAATGATAAGAATGAAAGGTGACGAAAGAAAATGCTCGAATGAAAAACAAGAGAAAAAAATAAAGTTTCAAAACAGCTATAATGTCAAGATAAAATGATAAAACAAAATAATATTATTAATTCAGTGTCACACTATATACATATTTCCCATTTACATTTATACATGTGAAAATAAAATATTTTGGAGATTTCTAGAGAACAATGCATGACAAAATGGATATAGGTAGTGATCTTTCTCTAAAATCAAGGTGCTAACTTTTCTTGTCACACCCTTATACCATTTCTTGATCTACTCCGAATGCTATTAATTTGAATATATATATATATATATATATTGTGGACTTGGCTTAGTACGGATCATGGTGGCTTCCACCCCTACATGATTTTGTCTTATGTGGGAGATATTTATGGCAGGATTAATGTAAGGCGGACTGCCCCCTCCACGTATACCCCAATTTAGTAAGGCCATGTTTGGTTGACCAAATATAGCATGAGATAAGATAAGAGAAGGGAGTCGGTGATGGAATAGGATAAGTTCTCCCATTACTTATCCTATCAAATGTTCAATCAAACATGAGATAGGATAAGTAGTGGGATATATTATCCATTTATTTATTTATTATTATTATTATTATTATTTCTGCATGGGATATGTTAATCTTATGATAAGGCATGTGATACATATATCCCATGTATAAAAAAAAATTATCAATTTTTTTATTTTTTAATATACTCATTTTAAAAAATATTTTTTATTATAAATTAACCTTTTTATTCATTTCATAAATTAAATATAAATATAATATAATATAACATATCTCATTAGATATGCTACCTTAAAATATCATGTGACATTATCCAAGAATATCATATCCCATTGGAAATCATATCCTAGGATATTCATATCATATCCAATGAGATCTGAATCATAGGATATACATATCTTATCCTATCTCGCCAACCAAACATAGCCTAAGTTTTTTTCCTATGTTGTTGATCATACAACTGATCAATTGCTTTTTCCGATTTATCACATCAAAACACAATTTATAACCTAATTTACTATTCTAAAGTAGCTTGTACCCGATCAAAAAGTGGTTTTAGTACAAACTACTATAGTGTAGTGGTTTTTAGGTATTGTCCACTAGGATGGATTATTCTCGATAATTAAGGCTTGAATGAGAGGAGAAGAAATGATTGTGATAAAGTGAAATTGATTTGAAAATTTATGGTGAAAAATCAATTTAACAATGGTTTCTAATTGAGAAGAACAATGAAATGTAAAATAGAAGAAAATTAATAGGAAATGAAATTCTCGGAGTTAGGATTTTCTAAAAAAAAATTTCCATAGTAAATAGATGTTGAGATCTAATTTTCATCAAGTTAGATTGAAAACCTAAATTCTCATCTAAACCAATTTTAGATGTAGCTTTAAGTTTAGATCTAATTTATCTTCAAATTAGGTTATTTAATCCAAGAGATCTATTCAAATCATATATTCAATTCATCTTAAATTATCTTCCAACTATTTACACAATGCAACTATTCAATCTCATCAAATCTAGCTTTAAGAATTTAATGAATCTACCTAGTTTGCATTGTAGTAATCATCGAAGACAATTTGAAGAGAAAAAAATCCCCAAAATTCAATTAATAATTCAATTGGATCAAATTACCTTTTTAATTAAAACTTATTTCTCTAATTTACCATAGATCTTACTCTAGATTGTCCTTCCTCTGAGAAAAATCAGATTTAGCCACTCATGCTTGGAGATTTGGTCTCACAAGGCATGTTTGGTCAGTGAGAAAATGAAAGAAAATAGAGAATTCTATTAAGAGAGAAAATCTAGAAAATTCTACAATTAGAAATGTCCAAAAAGCTTTTTTACATGAGAAATTCAAGTTTCTATTTATAGGGCAAGGTCAAGTGGACACTTGGCATCATCTAAGAGGTCTTTCAAAAGCTTTTTCATCAAGCAATCTGGAATTTAATAATAAAATGCCCATTTCACAAGAGCTTAAGCAATTTCGCATTATTGTGCGAAATATGTAAAATGCAGCAACAACAATTTACATCTTCCTGAAGCATTTGTGAAATTTTCACATGATCATGTGAAATCAACTTTGAAATTCTCTTTGGCTTACAACACAAATCCACCTTCTGGTCCGTTTCGCATAGTCATGTGAAATGGAAATATTTGATTTTTAAGCTTTCTTTTGTCATTTCTTCCATTTCCTTTTTCTTTTTCCACTTTAACTACCTTCAAATCAGCTCAAATCCCGATCCAAACTAATTGTATTACTTCTTTAATTACGCATTTTGATTATCATCAACATTATTTGTTCTTTTCAATTTGATTCATCTCTTTTATCAGTAATTTATCAAATTTATACCTTGAAATGACTCCAAAACTTCATAAAACTTGTTAGTAACTCTTGCAAGGGTAACAACATGTTAATTGAGTGTTTTAAGCATAATTACTACTCAAAAGATGTGAAACTCATAAAAATTATTATCTAAAATATGCTTTTTTTGAATAGTAATCAACAACCATTAAAAGCTAATTTATTATTTGAAGCATCTTTCTTATATTGTTCATTACTAGATTAAAGTCATGATTATTCAAATTTGGAAACTAGAGCATTCACAGAGACATCCACGGAAATTAGAGCATAATTCATTAGAACTAATAAAAGATGTTTAAAGTTTAAAATTTTTGTGGGATTTAATCATAACTAGAACCAAAGAGGTTATCAAAAGAAAGATATTAAAATTTTCATGATGCTGGAGATCCATAAATGAAACTCACTCCAACGTTTTTGTTCAATTTCATGAACTTGAAGAAAATTTTGGTGTGCGTACTTGTTTTCAGAGGTTGCATTCTAGACCCAACCTTAATTATTATTATAATTTTTTTTTCAATTTCAGCAGTTCCAAATTTACAGATTCAGTGGAGAACTTCCAGAGTAAATGTCTTTCACGCCCCACGGAGGGTGAATCCTTCGAGCTCAAATGTGAGGTGGGCTATCAATCAATCAAGCAGAAAATGGTGGAGTTGAACAGGATGAAAGATCTAGTATGCCTTTTCTTGTCATATCCTATGAATATGGTGAACAGAGGCATCCATGAACGTTGGGTTCTGCGTGTATTGAAGATTAATCACAAAGTAAGAAAAATAGAAGCACCTTCAAAGAAAGAGAAAATAATATCACCATATGCTTCGAAGCTATATTCTGAAATCATTTCACTGTTGGATCATTCAATGGATGATATTGAAGCTTATGTTCCACGTGAGATAATTGAGAAGATGCGTCAGAAGACCTTGGGAGTTAATACGACTACCACAACCCATGCAGAAGTTCAGACACCATCTCATTCAGAGGAAGAGCAAGGTAAAAATGCCACAATCCACAGAGAGGGTGAGACATTATCTGATTCAGAGGTTGAGCAAAGTAAGAAAACCGCAATCCACAGTGAGAGCCAGACTCTATCTGATTCAGAGGTTGAGGAAGGTAGGAAAACAACAATCCACAGAGAGAGTCAGATTCTATCTGATTCAGAGGTTGATCAATGTAAGAAAGCCACAATCCACAGAAAGAGTGAAGCACTATCTGATTCAGAGGAAGAACAAGGTGAGAAAGCGTCATCCCAACATCATGAAATAATCCCTGTGCCAGATGACATACTTGATTTGGCTGTTGAGTTTGCTATTCGCCAAATTTTAAAAGCCATAGAAAACCCTGAAGTTCGGAGAATTGGAATTTCTGGAAGACATGGGATAAGAGTTACATCAAAACTGAAGAATCTACAGCAGATAAGGGAAATGTTTGATGTTGTTGTTCAGGTTCTTGCCTCAGCTGATTCAACCATCAATGATATTGTAGAGAATATTTCTGCACAGGTAGACAGATTATTGAAAGACACAAACTTCTTAATCCTCTTGGATTACATTCATGAAAATATAAATTTGTCTCAGTTGGGAACCTACTGGTGGAACTCGAAAAACATTCAAAAGATAATTTCTACAACTAGACTTCAGAAAGTTCATCACAAGATGGTAATCGATCTCGAGATCAGAATGGAAGATCATCTGTTACCATGGGAATTATTTTGTGTGAATGTTGGCAAAGTTGTTCATTCTTCACAAATCCAAGGTGCGGCTGTAGATGTGGTTAGCAGATGCCATGGCCATTTACTTGCCATTGTTCTAATGGGAAGAACTTTAAAAGAGGTCAATGATGTTAGCATTTGGAAACACGCATCTCATGCACTGTGCTTGAGACCCACTTCTCAGAGGAAATTTAGCATCTTGTTTAATGCATTAGCATTCATTTGCAAGCAGTTAGGTTCAAAAACAAACTTTGTCAAACACTGTGCTTTGAACATGGAAGAGGAAGGAATGGACAAAGTTCATTTGATTCAGAGGTGGATCAAAGATGGCCTAATAGGAACACTTGATGAAGGAGAAGTGATTGTTGAAGATCTCCTCAAGGCCTTCTTGTTGGAGAGTTCTCAGAATGGAGTTTCTGTCCGAATGCGAGATGAAATCCATGAGGAATTAGGAAATCTGTTTGCATCAGTCCTTAACCTAGGTGGAGAGGGACTAACTATGCCACCAAATGATGTGTCATGGGAGGAAGCCGATGAGATACACTTGATGAATAAGGAATTGTCTGAGCTACCATATAGTCCAAATTGCCCACAACTCAGAGTATTGTTATTGCAGGCCAACCCTTTCCTAACAGTTATTCCTCATTTATTCTTTGAACATATGCCTTCTCTTCAAATCCTAGACTTGTCTCATACTAGAATAAAATTTTTACCAAAATCCCTTTTTAAATTGGTCAAACTCCGAAATTTCTTTTTAAGAAGTTGTGAACTCTTCATGAAGGTGCCGCCTGAAGTTGGAGAACTTGGTAATCTTGAGGTGCTTGATTTTGAAGGGACTGAAATCATAAGTCTACCCATGGATGTTGGAAAACTGTCTAAATTGATGTGCTTGAAATTGTCATTTTATGGAGAGGATGAGGATGAAGGAAAAAATAACAGATCAACAACAATCATTCCCCAAAATGCAATAGGAAAACTTCTTCAGTTGGAGGAGTTAAGCATAGATGTGAATCCAGATGATGAGAGATGGAATGAGACGGTGAAAAACATTATAAAAGAAGTATGCAGCTTAAAAGGGTTGAAGGTTCTCAAACTTTACTTGCCAGAAGTTGTGCTGTTGAATGAATTCAAACAGAATGAGATATCATTCCGGTCGTTGTCACGCTTCAGCTTTATAGTTGGTGGTCATCTTAAGCGCATTATATCTCGATTGCCACGTGAAACAACATTCGAGTTTAAAAAGCAAAAAAGATGCTTGAAGTATGTTAATGGTGAAGATATCCCAGTTGAAATTAAGGAGGTGCTCCAGCATGCTACTGCACTCTTCCTGGATTGTCATTTAACTATTACCAAGCTATCTGAATTTGGGATTGAAAATATGAAGGAGTTGGAAGTTTGTGTATTGGGGGAATGTAAGGAGATCCAAACCCTCGTCGATGGAGCTGAAATCAATAAACAAGAAGATAATGTTGGAGATGTCAATGAAGAAACTGTACTTGGATCACTACGGTCCTTGAGTATTCATTATATGAAGAATTTAAGGAGCATCTGGGAAGGGCCAGTTCAAAAGGGTTGCCTATCCAGCCTAATGTCCTTGGCATTGCATACATGTCCCCAATTGACGACCATTTTCACTTTGGATTTGCTTGAAAATCTCAATTCCTTAGAGGAGCTTGTGATTGAAAATTGTCCTAAAATCAGCAGCTTTGTAACCCATGAGCTTCCTGCTGAAGAAATACAGTTGTGCTCAATAGTGCATCTTCCAAAGTTGAAGAAGATATCTCTTCATTATATGCATGAATTGGTCAGTATTTCTAGTGGTCTACGCATTGCACCAAAAGTAGAATGGATGAGCTTTTATGGTTGCCCAAACCTCAAAACTCTTTCTCCCATGGATGTTTCAAGTAGCAATTTAAAGGGAATCATAGGTGAGGTGGACTGGTGGAATGAATTGACTTGGAATGTTCAGAAAGAAAATCTGGATTCTATATTTGTCCCCATTAAAGGAGTCACAGAATTGATGAATCAGATAGCAGAAATTGGTGATCAGCTTCAGCACTGAAGCAAGAGAGAAGCCTTCTCAACATCCAGGTTAGTTTTACGTTTCCTTATCTTTTCAAAGACAGAGGCAATCCCTCTTGTATTAGCTTTATTCATAGTAGGGACACAGTTCCATTCATTGCATGTGCAAATTTTTGCAGTTTCCAAAAGAAATAAACCTGTATTTTGTTCTACTGAAAAGCATTTTCCCCCCAATATGTTCTCCAGTAGTACTTGCACTACAAGTGCTATTGAATCTGTAAATGTGGGGAATCTCATATACCATCTAATAGGTTGTATCAACTTCAGCAAAATTGGAATAAGGTATCCAACCCTACGAGATATTGAATCCCCAATTTCCAACAGCTAAAGGGGAATCAATTCATTTGAATGTCCCAAAACATGGTGGCTAAATACGAATTTCCCTCACCATGTTTATCATGTGTCAAATTGCTAACTCTAGGTGCACATATTTATTCTTCTGTCACATTTTTATTTTTGTTGGTTGTTTGTCTGTGAGTGACAGATTGAGGAGACTCCCTGAACATGGTGGAAAAAGAAATGAAGTGGCTACTCTCTGGACTGGAAGTGGAGTTATTCATGCTTGTATAATTATGTCTGAATTTTTAAAACTTCTGGGAATCTTGCTGATTGTTTTTTCAATTATCGTCTGTAGTTCTTGATGCCTTGTTTAGTTTCCATGAATGTGGAAAAGGGAAGGGGATAATTGGTATCTTCCAAACACTTGGAATAAATTGTAATGTAGACTTGCGGTATGCTTTTGTATTCAGAATTTGGTGGTGCTATGCATCAGTTTGATTTGTACTGAAGTGATAATCGGTTTGTTTTATTAAATGTATTCTGGTTTGAGTAGTGCTACACAATTTCCCCTCCTTTTCCTTAGAACATTGCTCTTTACAATGACTATGTTGTTAGTTTTGAGAAGTTCCATTGCCAGAATATGTTAGAAGGATGTGCTAGTGGAATTCAGTCTCTGATAGGTTGTATTCTCCTCGGCCTCTTATCACAAAAAGTTGATTAGTGAATTTTTCAATTTTCATTTTCCAGGAGTGGACATGTTTTTCAGACTAGTAGACTGAAGGAAGTAGCAGCAGAAGTTTTGAGAATTAAAATGGAATACTCAGAAGGGCTTAATCTACTCAGTTCATTTCCCTCAACATTAAAATACATTTACAGGGTAAAAAATGATTGTAGAACCCACATTAAACTATCCCATTTGCGTTACGTAAAATGATTGTACCAATATAGTGATCGAATTTGATAATATATGACAACAGAATTGGCGGTAGGAGAAGTCAGCCAGACTTTGGAAGAGAAAGTCGGATAGGCACCTAGATTACTTAAAGAGGAGAAGCCCCACGTTAACTAAGGTTGATCACACTTGTCTCTAAATGCTAGATTACTTAAAAGACCTCTACTAGAGATATTGAAGAAAGTATCGCAAAAGAATTGGATAACGTGGGGACCAACTGGTGGAACGCAGAGAACTTGGAGAAGATAGTTGTTACAAGTTGGTATATGGGAAGCAAAGTTGGTCAATTGGCAGTGGATTTTGAGATGAGGATGAAAGATCATCTGTTATTGAGGGAATTATATAGTAGGAATGCTGGTGCAGTTGTGCATTCTTCAAGTATCCGACACCTAGCCATACAAGTGTTGAAACAGTGCTATGGCCATTTACTAGCCACTGTTCTAATAGCAAGAGCCTTGAAAGAGGTCAAGGATGTTCGCATCTGGGAATATGCATCTCAGGCATTAGGCTTGCCACCAACATCATACACAGAAGATAGATTTTTGTTTAATGCCTTAGCATTTGTTCAGGGCCATTTAGGTTCAGCAGATAGATGTGTAAAATACTGTGCATCCTAGTTGGAGATGGAAGGGACAAAAAAAGTTGATTTGATCAAAAGGTGGATGAACGATGGCTTCATTAGAACACTCAGTGAAGGAGAGGATATAGTTCAAGATCTTCTCAATGCCTTCTTGTTAGGAAGCTTTGGGAATGGAGATTCAGTCCAAATGCGAGATGAAATTCGTAAGGAGTTAATAAATTTGTTCGAAACCAAAATAAATCCAATTATTTTTCTTGAACTAGATGGAAACCGAATAATGGAGGCACCAAAAAATGAGGCATGGGAGGAAGCCAATGAGATGCATTTGATGAATAATAAAATATCAAAGCTATAGAGAATCTGAATTGTCATAAACTCAACATATTATTCTTACAAGTTAATCATCATCTGAGAGCTATCCTCCATTTTTTTTTTTTTTCAAATGTATACCAGTCCAACAAATCCTAGACTTGTCCCACACAAGAATAAAATCTTTACCAAAATCTCTTTTTTTAAATTTGTCCAACTTTGGAAATTCATTTTAAGGTGTTGTGAACTGTTTACAAGTTGGGAACTGAAATTAAGTAGGTACTCCAACATGCTACTACATTTCTCCTAGATCATCATTTGTAACCAGTCAGTTTATCTAAATTTGGGGTTCAGAATATGAAGAGTCTAAAATTTTGTGTATTCAGGGAATGTAATGAGATTCAAACCATTTTAGATGGAGAATTTAAGGAGCATCTACAAGGGGTCATTTGGCTTGACTTTTCTGTTACATCTAAAAGCTTTGGCACTGCATACCTGTCCCCAATTAACTACCATTTTACTTATTGTTTTGAAGGTTTCAACAACTTGGAGGACCTCGTGGTTGAAGACTGCTCTGAAATCAACAACATATTGAGTCATAATGTTCCTGCTAAAGATGCAAATCCATGGATGAGGTTTCTCCCAAACTTGAAGTTATCACTTCATTACATGCCCAAATTGGTCAGTAGTTCTGGTGGTTCACCATTTGCACCAAAATTAGAATGGCTAAGCGTCTATGCGTCCAAGCCTGGTTAGCAGTAATGATTTAAAGGTGATAATAGGAGAGGCAGACTGGTGGAGTGCATTGAAGTGGAATAAGTCAGAAGGGTTGCAGACACCAAACCTGGACTCTATCTTTGTTCCAATCAAAGGGGACACAGATCTGATGACTCAGTTAGCAGAAATCAATGATCAACTTCAAGCTCGGACACAAAAAAGAAAGCCTTCTCGACAGTCAAGTTGTTTATCCATTTTCCTTTCTTTTCAAATATAAAGATCATCTCCATTTTATTTATGTTATCCACAGCCGGTTCATTGTCATACTACATATTTAAATCTCTTCCCGAAGGGGGATCATTGTTCATTATGGAATTGCAAATAGAATTCAAACAAGCTTGGGCACATTTTAATTTGCTGGTTTTCCTCAAAATCCTTTACTCTAGTTTGCAAAGAAGGTATTCTCAATTGTTTGAATGCCCCAAAACAGATTATTAACTCCATGTACACTTTTAATCTGCTTTCTTCTGTTTGATATTTTGTTGGCTGTTTGTGTATGACTGACAGGTCCTGGTGACTCCTCGAAGGCCCCTGCAGTAGAGGTCGAAACAACCTCAAAGCAAAAGCAAGTTGCTTAGCTTTACATACGCATACTAGCTAAGCTTGAGCAATTATGATATTTTGTTGGCTGTTTGTGTATGAGTGACAGGTCCTGGTGCTCCTCTAAGGCCCCTTCAGTAGAGGTCGAAACAACCTCATACTTGTTATATTTATATAAATATATATATATTGTTGGTTAAAAAATAAAGTGTAAGAAGAGTTACACTTTTGAAAATAACTTTTGGAAAATAAAGTGTAAGAAGGGTTACACTTTTAATGTGTGAATTAAACACATGATTAAGTTTTGAAATGTTACAAAACTTGAAAGGTTGAGGAAGACAATGAGTCTTCTCATCTTTGTAACTTTATAAACTTAAGAGGTTAAGTGTAAGAGAGTTACACATTTGAGATTAAATCATGTTTAATGTGTGAATTAAACATATGATTTAATTTTGAATGTTACAAAGATGAAGAGGTTGAGGAAGACAATGAGTCTTCTCATCTTTGTAACTTTATAAACTTAAGAGGTTAAGTGTAAGAGAGTTACACATTTGAGATTAAATCATGTTTAATGTGTGAATTAAACATATGATTTAATTTTGAATGTTACAAAGATGAAGAGATTGAGGAAGACAATGAGTTTTTTCTCATCCTTGTAACCTTTTTGCAACCCTAAGAGTGCTATATATATGACTTTTCTTCTTTTTGAAATCTCATGCAGAAAAGTGAAAAGGCTTGATCAATCCCAAGACTATTTCCATTTAGTTCCCAAAAGATTTCTAGAGGTGGGAGGAAATAGAGTCTTTGGACAAAGTTCCAAGAACTTGTTTGAGCCTTTCTTGGGTTCTTCTTCTTCTTGTTCTTATTTTGTATCTAAGAGAGTTTTATTGTACAAAAGTGAGTGTGTGAGAGTGTTTCCTTTCTCCATTGTATCCAAATTTTAATCAACAATCAAAGACTCTATTCTCAATGGAGGGAGAGACTATCAAGATTATGAACCAAGACCTTGTGAGGTTGGATCGTTTTGATGGTTCCAACTTCACTAGGTGGCAAGACAAGGTGAGATTCCTTCTCACAGCACTCAAGATTTTCTACATCCTTGATCCTACCTTGGCACCATTACCGGAACCAAAGGAAAATGACACACCTCAAGTGGTGGCGGCAAGGAAGAAGAGGGAGGAGGATGAGCTCATATGTAGGGGTCATATTTTGAACGCCTTATCCGATAGGCTATATGATCTCTACACCAACACCAATTCCGCGAGGGAGATTTGGGAGGCTCTTGAAAACAAGTACAAAGCCGAGGAAGAAGGTACCAAAAAGTTTCTTATTTCTCAATACATAGATTTCAAATTTTTTGATGAAAAGCCTCTCTTACCACAAATTCATGAGTTGCAAGTAATTGTGAATAAGTTGAAAGTTCTCAAAATTGAACTTCCGGAGGCCTTCCAAGTTGGTGCTATTGTGGCTAAATTACCATCAAGTTGGAAAGGTTACCGGAAGAGGATTCTCCACAAGAGTGAAGATTACTCCTTGGAGGAGATTCAAAAACATCTTCGCATTGAGGAAGAATCGAGATCAAGAGACAAAATGGTAGAAGAGTCCAATGGTGGGACTAACAAAGCCAATGCGATTTCAAAGGCCAATCATCCTAGAGGTAAAAATAACAACAACAAAAAGAATTCCGGAAATTATATGAGCCCCAAGAAAAATCAAGAGCAATTTAAGGGCAAGAAAGGTCCTTGTTTTGTGTGTGGAAAACCCGGGCATTATGCTAGGGAGTGTAGGTTCCGAAAGGACCAAAAATGGGTTGTGGTGAATGCAATTGATGAGGAGATCATTGCAACACTAAGCGATGTGTGCGTTGTCCAAGGAAAGGTGCAAGGATGGTGGTATGATACTTGTGCCACAGTTCATGTTACCTACGACAAATCTCTTTTCAAGACCTTTGAAGATGCAAAAGGAGATCAAGAGGTTCAAATGGGCAATGAAGGAAAATCCAAGGTGCTTGGCAAGGGCACTATTGAAGTTGTTTTTACCTCCGGCAAAAAGGTTACCCTTACAAATGTATTGTATGTCCCCGATATGAATAAAAATTTGGTTAGTGGGGATTTGCTTGGCAAACCGGGTATCAAAGCGGTGTTTGAATTCGGTAAGCTAATTTTATCCAAATCGGGGAACTTTGTGGGAAAGGGGTATTCTTGTGATGGGATGATCAAACTTTGTACCAATGACAATATCATTAAAATGGCTTCTACTTCCGCTTATATGTGTGATTCAAATTCTTTATTTTTGTGGCATAATAGGCTTGCACATGTTGGTTTAAGCACTATTAAAAGGATTGTGAAATGTGGTTTGATTGCTTGTGATACCAAGAAATTTGAAAAATGTGAAATATGTGTTAAATCAAAGATGATTAAAAAGCCTTTTCATAGTGTTGAGAGATCATCTAATTTGCTTGATTTAGTACATAGTGATCTTTGTGAACTTAATGGCATGTTAACAAGAGGTGGAAATAGGTATTTTATTACATTCATAGATGATTGTTCTAGATTTACCTATGTGTTTTTGTTGAAAAAAAAAAAGTGAAACTTTCAATGCCTTTAAAGTTTACAAAGCCGAAGTTGAAAATCAACTAAGAAAAAATATTAAGGTGCTTAGAAGTGATAGAGGTGGTGAATATTTCTCTAGTGAATTCAATTCTTTTTGTGAAGAATATGGCATAATACATGAGTGCACCGCACCCTATACACCTCAACACAATGGCATAGCGGAGAGAAAGAATAGAACATTCTTGGAAATGGTGAATGCTATGTTATTGCATGCTAAATTGAATTTCAATTTGTGGGGTGAAGCTTTGTTTACTGCTTGCCATATTTTGAATAGAATTCCTATGAAGAAAAATGAGATATCTCCATATGAGTTATGGAAAGGAAGGAAGCCTAATATAGGTTACTTCAAAGTGTGGGGGTGTCTTGCTTATTGCAAGAAAACGGATCCAAATAAAACAAAATTGGGTCCAAGAGCCATTAAGTGTGCATTTGTAGGCTATGCCTCAAATAGCAAAGCTTATAGGCTATTAGACTTGGAGTCTAATGTGATAATTGAATCAAGAGAGGTAGAGTTCTTTGAGAATTTGTTGAGTGATAGCAATTCTCAAGTACCTACTAGTGTTGGAGAGTCTCTAGAGGAGACACCTTCAAAAGTTGTTGAGCAACCCATTGTGCCTCGGAAAAGCCAAAGAGCTAGAAAAGAGAAAGTGTTGGGATCGGATGAGATTGACTCTCAAAGAATTTCCTTTTACTTAGTAGAAGGAAATAGAGAAGATATTATAAGAAAAATTCCTATAGTACTTCAAATAGAGGAGGATCCCAAAACATACAAAGAAGCTATGGCTTCTAGAGATGTTGCTTTTTGGAAAGAGGCTATCAATGATGAAATGGATTCAATTATGTCCAACCAAACATGGGAATTGGTAGACCTTCCACCAGGTTCTAAACCAATAGGGTGCAAGTGGGTATTTCGAAGGAAATATCACACCGATGGCATGATTCAAACCTTTAAGGCTAGATTAGTAGCTAAGGGGTTTAAACAAAGAGAAGGTATTGATTATTTTGATACCTATGTGCCGGTGGCTAGAACAACATCGATTAGGATATTGTTTGCTTTGGCATCAATTCATAATCTATTTGTTCATCAAATGGATGTCAAAACGGCATTCTTGAATGGGGATCTCAATGAGGAGGTCTACATGGAACAACCGGAAGGTTTTGTTCTACCGGGAATGAAAACAAAGTGTGTAAGCTTGTCAAATCATTATATGGTTTAAAACAAGCTCCCAAACAATGGCACGAAAAAATTTGATCATGCTATTCTTTCGGATGGATTTAGACACAACAATGCGGACAAGTGCTTATATTCTAAGACTTGTGATGACTATATGGTCATAGTGTGTCTATATGTGGATGACATGTTAATCTTGAGTGATGACATGAGAGGAATAATAGAAACGAAAAGGTTTCTATCCTCAACCTTCAAGATGAAAGATCTTGGAGAAGTTGATACTATATTGGGTATCAAAGTGAAAAGAAATAGTGGGGGTTATGCTTTGAACCGGACTCCACTATATTGAGAAAGTAGTTAGCAAATTTAGTCATCTCAAGATTAAAGATGCTAATACTCCATTTGATTCAAGTATAAAACTTGAAAAGAATGATGGTAGATCGGTGGCTCAACTTGAGTATGCAAGTGCAATTGGAAGTCTTATGTATCTTTGCTTCAAGTGTACTAGGGCTGACATTTCATTTTTGCAGTTAGTAAACTAAGTAGGTTTACTAGCAATCCAAGCGTGGAACATTGGAATGCTATTGGTAGAGTTCTTGGTTACCTAAAGAATACCAAAGAACTAAGCCTCCAATATTCAAAGTTTCCTGCTATAATTGAAGGGTATTCAGATGCAAGCTGGATATCGAGTGTGGGAGATAATTTATCTACCACAAGGTTGGGTGTTTACACTTGGTGGTGGGGCTGTCTCTTGGGGATCCAAGAAACAGACTTGTATATCACACTCAACCATGGAGGCAGAGTTTATAGCTCTAGTTGCAATCGGAAAAGAAGCCGAGTGGCTTAGGGATCTCATGATGGACATCCCTTTTATCTGCAAATAATGTGTCAACAAGTGTCGATACATTGTGACAGGTCAAGCCACTCTAGCTCGTGCATAAAGTGGAGTGTATAATGGGAAGTCTAGACATATAAGCATTAGACATGAGTATGTAAGACAATTGATTCAAAATGGAATCATCTCAATCTCATTTGTGAGGTCAAGTGGAAACTTGGCATGGATCCTTTTACTAAACCTCTTACAAGAGATTTAGTAAGGATAACATCTAGAGGGATGGGACTAAAACTCCTTAAATAAAACTCACCAATGATGGTAACCCAACTTAATACTACGAAATGACTAGTCTTAAGTTCAATGGGTAAAAACAAGTCATTGATAAGTGGGTTGTGGCAGCATTAAAACATGTGAGTTCCATCTGTGATGATTAATGCTGGTTGTTACCGTTGGAGGGTTAAGCTTAAAGCTTTTAATAAAATTCAGTCTATGTGTGACAAGCATCTTAAAGGTAACAAGGATGCTGGAAGAATTTCACCTATGTGAACTTAGGGGTGGTGCTGCCTCTCATGAGAGTTGGAGTTTCTTTCAAGAAAGTTCATGAATGGATTGAGCACAAGGCCATAAAAGTGCTAAGCAAGAAAATAATGGGCACTTGTGTGGTTAGTGGAAGTGTGTGTGTTGTTACCGGTTTCGTTACAAGGAATAACTGGTTCAATGCTACAAGCAACCTGGGATTTCAACGGAGCTTTGTGACAATTACACTAAGGTAAAATTCAAATCGAAAGATATTTTATTTTATGCATTTTCACTGTTAAGGTTATAAGGGTTTATGTTTATTTTTAACCAAGTGGGGGATTGTTATATTTATATAAATATATATATATTGTTGGTTAAAAAATAAAGTGTAAGAAGAGTTACACTTTTGAAAATAACTTTTGGAAAATAAAGTGTAAGAAGGGTTACACTTTTAATGTGTGAATTAAACACATGATTAAGTTTTGAAATGTTACAAAACTTGAAAGGTTGAGGAAGACAATGAGTCTTCTCATCTTTGTAACTTTATAAACTTAAGAGGTTAAGTGTAAGAGAGTTACACATTTGAGATTAAATCATGTTTAATGTGTGAATTAAACATATGATTTAATTTTGAATGTTACAAAGATGAAGAGGTTGAGGAAGACAATGAGTCTTCTCATCTTTGTAACTTTATAAACTTAAGAGGTTAAGTGTAAGAGAGTTACACATTTGAGATTAAATCATGTTTAATGTGTGAATTAAACATATGATTTAATTTTGAATGTTACAAAGATGAAGAGATTGAGGAAGACAATGAGTTTTCTCATCCTTGTAACCTTTTTGCAACCCTAAGAGTGCTATATATATGACTTTTCTTCTTTTTGAAATCTCATGCAGAAAAGTGAAAAGGCTTGATCAATCCCAAGACTATTTCCATTTAGTTCCCAAAAGATTTCTAGAGGTGGGAGGAAATAGAGTCTTTGGACAAAGTTCCAAGAACTTGTTTGAGCCTTTCTTGGGTTCTTCTTCTTCTTGTTCTTATTTTGTATCTAAGAGAGTTTTATTGTACAAAAGTGAGTGTGTGAGAGTGTTTCCTTTCTCCATTGTATCCATTTTTTATCAACAATACTAGCTAAGCTTGAGCAATTATGGAGCTGCAGCTCGTTTTCAGCTGCAAAAAGAAAGGGCCAGTACTGGGGTATCTTTCCTTGAGATGGCCACTCTCAGAACTCCTCTGTTTGCTCATTCAATCTCTATGCTCAAGTTTGATATTTTCCTGACAGCTGCTGATTGCCTTATTTCATGTTGTTTGTTTGCTTAGTTATTTTGTGTTGTGTTTTGGTTGTGCATAAAAGGAAACTCAGAACCTTACTGAAAGACTGTTTGGATTATCAAACCTGGCTTCTCTAGTCTCTTTGAATAAATTGTGATATGTATTTGTTGTATGCTTTTGAATTCAGTATTGAAAAGAGACATCTTCAGTTTGTTTGTATTCAAGGAACAATCAAATTTTAATTTTTCGAGAGGAGTGGACATATTTAGAGAATTAAAATGGAGTTGTAATAGAAAAAAAAGAAAAAAAAAACCTGAAAGAAAATGGCATACAGTTGATATTCGGTTTTACAAAACAATGGAGAGGCAGACTGGTGGTGTTCATTGATTTGATGACTCAATTGGCAGAAATCGATCATCAACTTCGAGCTTCAAGCAAGGAAGTGCCCTGCAGAAGCAAGTTGCTTAGCTTTCTCCTTTTAGCTGAAAAAAGAAAGGGCTAGTATTGTTACCAATTTGTCTTCAGTTTCAACTTTATCCACTGTTTTTTCTTTTGCAGTCTCTTGATTTGAAACATAATAAACTAACAGCATTTTCAAATATGCTTTGAATTTGGCAGCAGCCGTTAACCAAATGAATGAAATTAGAGTTGAAGACTACTAGAATTTGTCCTCTAAAGCTGTAGAATACAGGCCATTGGTACAATGGGCCAGAACAGTTCCTTGAATGTGATTTTAACCATTTTAGACCACCCGAAGACAGTAGAAACTAAAAAAAGGGGAAATTTTTCTTCATATTGCATTTTCCATAAAAATCTGTAGACTAAATCCTATACAAATAATAAAAACAAGAAGATTACCAAGATCAGAAGTAACGTAAATTAGCAAGAGAAAACTCATGTACACCAAAGAACTGAACATCCTAATTGCCAAAAATTTGAGAAAGAGTAACAACACTGTGATAAATCCTAAGAAGAGTATGCAAAGTCTTGTGGGAAATTTTCATATATTCACAATCAATTCTACAGTACAATACATGAAAACTAACTAAAAGACAATTCTTTAAAAGGGAGATATAGTATTTAAATATTGTTCAAGGAAATTATATGAATATTATGACCGGATTATGGAACAATATCAAAAGATTTCACAAAAGGGGTGGGTCTGTGAGATTTTCTTTCCTAATAAATCTTAATAATACTTTAGTCCAGTAGCTGCAATCATATCTTACACAGTACAAAAATAATCTGAAACGGAAAATATTGAAAAAACAAAAATTACAATCCAAAGTAGCAAAGCTTCAGAAATTGAATACAGGGTAACAAGTTTTAGACAAGTACATGCTAAAGTTTTGGAATCCTACACACAAACCTCTAGATGAGGCGGTTGAGGATGCAAATAGACTGTAATCTTTGTTTGATGTCATCGTCTTCCCATAGTAAAAGTGTTGACTGTTGCCCGTTGATGAATCTCATATTGGTTGCATTGACATTGTTGAAAGTCAATCTCTTCAACATGTCACATATAGCACTTTAATCTTCTACAAAGATGCTATGGCTACTCCAATTAATTATCAACCTAAATGCTTCTAAGTTTTAGGAGATCAAGGAGCACTGGGATATTCAGCTTTGGAAGTAAATGTGATTCTAGCAGATTTCATAATTATCTCTGATGACATTCTTCAACTCTCAAGTATTACAATTCAAGAAGCTGCCAAATTATGTCATTAGAGAATATTTTTTTCAATTAATGTCAGAGTGGTTGGTTGATAGAGTGAAACTCCCCCCACGAATTTTAAAATTTTAGATAGATTTAAATATAAACTCTCTTATTTTTAAAATTTTAAAATTCTTAAATAACTAAAAGAAATTTCAATTTTTAAAATATTTTAAATTCTTAAATAGATAAATAGAAAACTAATTTTTAAAATTTGAGGGAGGTAGGTTGTATGGAGTTTCGTAAGTTTATGTGGGGCACTCAAGACAACTTAAGTCTCTTGACATTGTAAAGTCACTCTTACCTTGACCTTGGCTTATGATCCTAAGCAAAGCTACTTGACTTGATGTTACAATGCACAAAGGAAGCAACACTACAATGTTTGGAGGCTGCTTGGTGGCCTAGCCAAATGGGGTCTCCTATTTATAGGCTCAAGGGAACATTTTAGAACCCTTAAGGTTCGCCACAAATCTAAAACTTTCTACAGAACGCTGTACACAAGCCTATATACAAGCTATGTACATGAATCTTCAAGAATTCTATGAACTTTGTAGAATTCTCTACACCATTCCCCTTCTTCCATTAACTTGTAAAAATGTGTGGATGCCTCCAAATTCTTCTAAAAGCTTCTTGCTCCTTATGTACAACATATGGGGGTTATTTTGAGCACATTATAAGATGTGCCCTGGTTATTTTTTTAAGTCCATTGTAGAATAATCAAGAATGATGATTATACATATTCTTTCAATAAATTTTATGAGATTTAAAGTTTGAATTTGGTGTCCGAAGGACCCATCCAGTATAGATTGGTGTTGCATGACATGATACTAATCTACCACATTGTCTTCTTATGAGACATAAATCATAACAACCTTAGATTTTTTTTTTTTAATAGAAAGTTACATTCTACCGTTATCTTTATCATAAATCCATTAAAATAATTGGTTCAAAAAGTCTTTAATTTTCTTTAATACAATGATCATAGTTTTTAAATAAAAAGTGGAGAAAGTTTATTTAAATATAGGTCATATAGTAGCGGATTTTCCTTCACCTACTCTTCAATAATAGCCCCTATGAATCAATAATTTAGGCCAAAATGGAGTTAAGGTGTGGACAATTTTTTAACTATTGCAAGTTTCCTATGTTAATTGAGAAGAATATTTTCTGAAATTGGACATCGTATTGATTGTGGGTCTTGTTTTGGCTTGTGAAAATATGGTGTGGAAATGTAGTCCAAAATAGATATACAAACTAAAGCCTAAATATGAAATAGTGATGATTGTGGCCTAGGGCACTTCGGTGAAATTGTTTCTTAAACTAGTAATATGTTTCCAAATTTGTATAAAGTCTACAATGGGAAAAACCAATCAACTTTACACATATACAAAGGTGCCCTTTTTCTCTCCCATAAACTAACATACCCAGTTTATGTTAAATTGGGTAGAAATTTGGATATGAGGATGAGTGTATAATCAAATAAGAAAAAAATTTAGAAACTATACAATCAGATAACCTTAATCCCAGATCAATAGACAATTTATAGGATCTCTCCCATAAATGGAAGTTTGGTCAACTTCCCTTTTGAAATCATGTCGGAATTTTTGCCATTGTTAAGTTATCCAAGTTTCCTTAAAGCTTAAACTATTAAGTTATCTTTGGTTTCTTAGAAGTCCTAAGGAAAGAAAATAAAATATGAAGAAAATAACTTTTTGGTGTTTGGTTTTATCATGAAAAATACAAAAGAAAATCAAATATAATGCCAAAGAGCTGTGCTGAAGCCAATTGACTTGTGACATTATATGTTAAGCAATTTCAACTTTAGAAACCTAACTAGGTTTTGCTAACAATTTTGATGCATCTTTCCTTATATGTTGAAGAAGTTTATATCATATAGTTCTCTAAGACTCATTTGAAGTACATATATTCTTCAAAACCGTTAAAAAGTTTAGTTTGATAAACACAAAAAATGTAGTTATGCTTCACATGCATTTTTCATATGTCAACTATCATTCCAAATTTTGTTAGCAACAAACTTGATACATGTTTTGCTCATCCACATCCACGTAGCCTCATCCCTATCTCTCTTTTTTTTTTTTCTTTCAACCAACAACTCAAATCAACTATTTTTTCTTTCTTATTTCCTTCTAATCACCAAACTCAAATTTTGTAAGAATCCAAGTTTTTAGCTCCAAGTTAACCATACATAAAGATTTGTGTGCCACCTTGACACAATTCTTTTGCCTCTTCTCATTGCTCTGGTGCCTTAAGACTTGAATTGATCACTCATTCATAGCAGTGGAGTCATTTGCCTCATAAAATTTCTTTTGATTAATTTCATAAACACCCAGAAGGCATTTCTTGGCTTCATGATCATATTCTAATCACATGGGAAATATCATCCTCCTTGCCTTATTCCTCGTGGAAATTTCAAAAATAAAAAATTGATATAAGAACATCAATTATATTATATATCCTAGAAACTTTTCAAACCAACTACATGGTAATTGTAATGTTTTCTTCAACCTCCAACAAAAAATTTCTCCCCTTCAAACTGTAAGGGCCCAAAATTGGTCTTGCAATATTGAGTAACTCAAATGAAGCTACATTCAACTCATAATATTGACAATGAAAGGATTGCCCCATTTCCTAGAAATTTTTTTAATATTATGTGTGAGGATTCTAGAGGAATGTTGACCCATAGATGTTGTAAATCTTACATTGTTTAATTTTATCTTAATGGGTAAACTACAAAAATCATCCTTGTACTTTCATCTCCGTCTCAATTTAGTCCCTAAACTTGTTCTTTTTTAAAAAAAAAAGCAAATTCAACCCTACACTATGCCTAAACATTAAATAGATCATTCTATTAAGATTTTCATTAAAAACTGATGAAGAAACCCCTATGAAAAGCACGAAGACAAATTGGGCACATTCAAATATATCATATAAAAGCTCATAAATATCTAAGTGCTTGTCACATTTCTTCATCCTTTTTTTGATAGAAAATCTTAGTAGAAGGGCTTATTTGATATTTTAGCATAGTTTAGGAAAAAAAAAAAAAAAACAAACCCATAGGGCCTAGATTAAGACAGAAGTGATAGTTTAAGGATGATTTTTTTTTTTAAAGTTCATCTATATTGGTTCTTAGTCTAATTAACCTAAAAACCTTGTGAAGCATAGCCTCTATGTGTCTTCTTACTTAGAAGTAACCTTTACTGAAGTTTCATAAACTAGAACCATACCATCCACAAACAACATATATTCTTAGTGTAATTAATTCAAACATGTACAAAAAAATGGAATGCAATACAATTTCACTAAACCATGAATACATCCTTGAAAACTAGTCCAATTATATCATAGAGAATATTACAAAAGGAGAATACAAATACAAATACAAAACCTAAGAACCAAAATAATCTTACACATGTTTCCTCATGTCCATATCTATAGCAAGACATTCTAACACATCTCCTTATTTAATAAGAAAATAATTTCCAAAAACTAAACATCAAAATCGAAAAACTCTTACAGATTATTTTCCACCAAAAGGAATATCATATAATCACTAGTTAAAACAAAATTAAGATTATGGAATATCTTCCTACATACATATTGAGACATGCAACATCCTAAACATATTCTTAATAAGTTTATCCATAAAAAGTAGTAGTATTATTGCTGCTATTAGTAGTACTGTTGTTGTTGTTGTTGCTAGTACCAATAATAAATATGTAAATAATATCAACAACATAGTGTTTTCTTTTTTTTCTTTTTCTTTTTTTCTCTTTTGTAAAAGAAGGATGCATAAATTCAACATCATTGGATTACAACTTCTATAAACATTCCTCTACCCCCAGACATGATTCTAAAAAAAAATTCCTTTTATTAACAACACTATGATCAAGATGTGCAATATAATCCCTTGACTTATTTCTATCCCTAAAAATTATGTAAAATGAATGCCAAATAAATAAAATAAAATAAAAATAAATAAATCAAATAAAATAAAAAGCAGTAGAATGCAAATGAAACATTATTTTGAAGTGTTTTTTTTTTTTTTACATACTTTAATTAAATAGTTACATCATTATATAGGAATAGACATTTGAAATTTCAAATCATTAGTTGTCAAGCCACCAATTTTATCAGTAAAATGAAGTTATTATGAGATAGAAGATGAAGAAAGCAAGAAACCCAGAGTCAAACCCAGACTTCTCATCAATTAATGAGTTAATCTTTCAGTTGAATATAGATCAGTGCTTCTTCTTGGATCAGCTATTTCCAGTTCTACTTCATAAAGTCTAAAATAAAAAATAAAAAATAAAAAAACCCTGGTGAGAGAGTAGAGTGAACCTGATTGATTGAAGAAATGAAGGCATATAGATGGTGATGAGGACCCAAAATGAGGGAAATAAACCTGGTGAGGGGTCAGATCCTAACGTTCCTTCTGTAGTTTAGATCTCCCATTACTTCATTACTCACAGCCCACCCTGCACCCAAACCAGGAAAGAAAAGCTCCATCTGCTTCAGTTGACTTCCAGCTACTACTTCCACTAATAATAATCCCAATAATAAAAGGAGTTTGTTTTTGGAAAGAAAAATGAAAATATTTTGGTTAAAAGATAGGGATGAAAATATCGATAATTGTAGATATATTGGTACTTTGTTTTTATTGATAGGATATATCGGAGATATATGGATTGATATTTTAACACAGAATATCGATGAAGTAAAAATTAATAAAAATTCAAAAAAAATTAAAATAAATTCTAAAAAATTATATAAGAAGTAAAAATAAATATTTTAAAATTATTTTTTAAAATATATATATAATTTGTCATATTTGATAATAACATCGTCTACATCGATAAAAAATATAAATTTTATAAATATACATTTATTATTAAGTTGTATTATAGATTATTTTACAATATTATTATGATAATATGACTAATTTTAAAATATATTTAATATTAAAATTATAGTCCATTTTAATTTAAATGTATTTCATGATACCAAATAAATAATAATATATGTATAATTTTTTTAATATTTATATATATTATATTTAATAAATATATAGATTATATAAAAAAGACCTATTAAGAAAATTATATTTTTATATTATTGGTTATAAATTAAATCAAATATAAAAATAAAATAATTATAATTTATTTATTTAATAATCAAAAAAAAAAATCAATTAAATATCAATAAAATATCCTGAAATATAGGTTAAAATAGGAAAAAAAAAATCCAAAAATCAATAAAATATAAAAAAATATCGGTATCCACAGATATATTTGTGATATATCAGAATATTTTAATCATTGAAAAGGACCACATAATCTTATTATTGTTTTTTAAAAATTTAAATGTAACTTAAAATTAGATATCAATACTTATAGGTATTTGCCTTTTTTTTTTTTTTTCAGAAGAGGGCTAAAATATAATCTTTAAAAATTTAATACAATATTTGATTCCCTTAAAGTATGAAAGAAAGAAAAATTAAAAAAAAAATATATTTGGATGTTATGCCAAAGGAAAATAAAAATAATAGAAAAGTTGAAGGAAAATACTAAAATATTTTCTTGAATAAAAGTGATATACCTTTTATTATAGTACTTTATTTTATATTTTTAAAAAATAGAAATTGATATTAATTTTTTTTTTTTATATAAAACGTAAAAAAATTTAAAACTTAAACTCTTAAAAAATATATAAAAGATTGAGTTATTGAAAAAAAAAATATTATTAAAAGATTTAAAAATTTATTAATGTAACTCTTAAAAACTGAAGATAAATTCATATATTATTATAAAAAAAATGTTATATTTTCTATAAAAGTTATTAGTATTTCCTATTTGTTAAAAAACAAAGAGTGCACTCATAGCATTCAATTATTTAATTTTTTATTTTTATTTTTGTTACACGTTTTTCTTACCTTTTTTATATTTTATTTTATTTTATTTTTTATTTTTATTGTAAATCTCCCTACATCCTTTTCTTAGTGCATTCATAACTTAAAGATTGGGTTGCAATTTTCTTTTTCTTTCTTTTTATTTCTTCGTTTATTTTTTATTTTTTATTTTTTTACCAAAATACACTTTTCTTTTGTCTTTTCCAATGGGTTAGCAGCAGAATAATGTTGACTTCTACAAGAACCACCTAGCTCCTTTCTTGATCTCTCAAATTCCCCATTTGCTGCAAGAGAAAATCAGCCAAATGGGTAGATGAGCTTCAACCCTCTCCGTCAAACATCTACTTTTCTCCTTTCCTACAACCCTCCTTTTCGGATGTAGTTGTTATGAAATTATACCTAATATTTAAAAAAAATAAAAATAGAGCAATAAATAAATAAAATAATAGGCAAAAGTACTAATATGATAAAAACCCTCTTAATTATGAGGAAAATCTTCATATGGTAAGATAATATATATATATATATATATATATATATGTATGTATATAAATCCACTATGAAGATAAAATTACAATCTCTCTTTCCTTTGTATGGATCTTTTACATATTTACGGTTCCTTTTTCCATCACTTCTCAAACAAAGTGATATTGAACTCTTATGTGCTTAGTCTTACAATGAAAGGTTAGATTCCTTGCAATATGCAAGACACTTTTGATTGTCATAGAACAAGGAAATCTTCTCTTGTTTGTGTTCAAACTTCTCCAATAATCTTTTAATCCAAATAGCTTCTTTGCAAGCCTATGTAGCTTCCATGTATTTTGCTTCTATTGTAGATAGAGCCACAATAGTTTGGAGTTTAGTAACCCAGTTCATAGTTCCTCCTGTAAGTATGAACACATAGCTCGTAGTAGATTACCTCTTATAAATATCACCTGCAAAGTCTGAATCACATAGCCTTTGACAATGAATTCTAATCCTCCAAAACATAATGCACATTCGAGATCCTTTTAATGTATTTAAGGATCCTCTTAACTATATTCCAATGCTCTTTCCTTGAACTTGCCATGAACCGACTTACAGTTCCCACTACTTGTGAAATATTTGGTCTTGTACAAGTCATAGCAAACATTAAGCTTTCCATTGCTGATGCATACAATGTTTGAGATAGTTCCATCCTTTTCGCTTCATCACTAGAACTCATACTCGAGGATAATTTATAATTCACAAGAAGTGGGGTAGAAACTAGTTTACAATCATGTATTTTCTTCAAATAGTTTTTTAATGAGAGCCAAATCTTTCTAATTTGTTTATCTCAGTGAATTTCCATCCCTAAAATCTTGTTTATTGATCATAGATCCTTCATTTCAAACATCATAACCAATTGTGCCTTTAATTCTTGCACTCAATCTTTGTCGAGGCTTGCAATCAACATGTTATCCACGTACAACAATAAGATAATAAAATTCTCACCCTCAAACCTCTTGTAACATATACAATGATCTGAATTGAGTTTATTGTACCCATGACTCAATATGAATGAATCAAATTTCTTGTACCAACATTTTGATGCCTATTTTAGACTGTACAAAGATTTGGTTAACTTTCAAACCAAGTTCTTTTTCTTATTTTCTTTAAAGCCTTCTGGTTGGAGCATATAAGTTTCTTCTTCAAGCTCTCCATGAAACGTAGTTTTCACATCTAACTACTCAAGGTGTAAATAAAGTTTATCACACATAGCTAAGACTACTCGAATTGATGTAAGTCTAACAACTAGAGAAAGATCTCATTGAAATCAACACCTTCTTTTTAAGCATATCCTTTAACCACCAGTCTTGCACGATACCACTCCATTCAGTCATTGCCATCACGTTTGATCTTATAGACCCACTTGTTTCCGTTTTTTTTTTCTTCCAGGTTGTAGTAGCACAAGTTTCCATGTCTGGTTCTTATGTAAGGCTTCAACCTCCTCTTGCATTGTTGTTATCCATAAAGATGACTGTTTGTTTCTAATAAAACTTATAGTATTTACCTTTTTCATCGGTGTGTTATCTCCTTATTCACTTTGTAGCATGTTTTCTACAATGATGGCATCTCTACTAATGATAACTTTGTGGGTAGTAGGATCTCATAGGTGATACCCCTTTACTCTATCAGCATACCCTAAGAATATGCATTTTCTAGATTTTAGATCTAGCTTTGTTCTTTTTGTGTCATTATACATCACACAAACAGGACACCTAAATATGTATAAAGAGGAATAGTTTGTTGGCTTACTAGTCCACATCTCCATAGGTTCTTCATCTCAATTGTTGTCGATAGAGACCTATTAATTATATCGCAAGTAGTTTTGGTTGCTTCAGCCTAGTATGTTGTAGGTAGTCTTATAGTCTTCAACATAGCTCTCATTCTTTCTACGAGAGTTCTATTTGTCCGCTTTACTAAGTTATTTTGTTGTGAAGTGTAAGCAATAGTTTTATGTCATCGTATACCTTCTTGACTACAAAATGCGTCAAACTCTTGGTTATAGGATTCTCCTCCATGTATGTTCTCAAACATTTATCTTTTTTCTCATTTCAAGCTCCTTATGTGCTTTAAAGGCTTTGAATACTAGAAAAACATCTGACCTTCTCTTGATAGGGTACGTACCCAACATGGTTTGGAGTAATATTCATCTACAAACAACACCAAATAGTTTGCGCCCCCAAGAGATGTGACTAGTGATTCCCAAATATCATAATGAACCAAGTCTAGAATGCTCTTATTTCTTATAGTAAATCTACTAAATCTTAATCTATGTTACTTATTGATAACATAATGTTTTTAGTAAATCTACTCAAAGCACCATTGGCCACATTTATGATGACATGATCATATGAATCAAATAGATTTTGAAATAGACGTTCAACATGTTCCTTCTTTTCAATGTTATGCTCCATAGATAATAGTTAAAAGAACAAAGTTTTCAAGATGTTAATGTCTTCAGTTATCAAAGTAGATTTTGACATTTGAAAAGTGTAGAGCTTTCTTTTCAAAAAGATTTTGTTGTGCAACGACTTGGTTTCATATAGTTTTGTCAAACTATCTCAAACTTCTTTTTTTAATAGCAAGTCTAAGATGCTTGACAATATATTATCTACTGTCAAATGTAATCTTGAAACGACATCTCCATCCATTTGCTCCCACTTTTTGTCTTTAACCTTTTCTAATCTTTCACCATTTGCTTCTAGACAATTTTCCTTCCTTAAGATGACTTTCATTTTCATTTTCCACAACCCAAAATTGCTCCCATTGAATTTTCTATTTCAAATTTCGCCGTTATTAGTTTCATTTTTACAATGAACAATAACCCAGAATTTAGTCATCTTGAGATACTTAGATTTTGAAGGGGCTAAAATCATAAATTTACCTACTACTATTAGGAAATTGACAAATTTGAGATGCTTGAAGGCATTTGTAGGTATAACAATCGAAATAGAAAAAATAACTAATTGGGTAGTCATTACCTAGAATGTGATATCCGATTTGCTTCACTTGGAAAAGTTAAGCATAAATGCAAATCCAGATGATGAATGATGGAATGTGACCATGAATGATATCATAAAAGGAAGTTTACAACTTAAAGTTGTTGGAGACTCTTAAATTTTTCTTGGTAGAAGTTATTTGAATGACTTGTGACATGGATCATCATCAATAAACCTCTCAAGACTGTACTTTAGATTTACTGTTGGTAGTCATCTAAAGTGCATACTATCTTAATTACCACTTGAAGTTGTAGTTAAGTTTGAAGAAAAAGAAAGATGCTTGAAGTATGTGAATAGTGAAGGTGTCCCAATTGAAATTAAGGAGATATTCCAACATGCTACATAATTGTTCTTGGATCATCATCTAACTATTACCAGTTTATTAGAATTCAACATTGGAAATATGAAAAATCCAAAATTTTGTTCATTACAAAAATGTGGTAAATTCATACTATTTAGTTGCTGATGATGAAGAAGTTGCATTTGGCTCATTAGAGTACTTGAATCTTTATTATGTAAGGAATTTAAAAGGCATATGAAAAGGGTAATTTAAAATCATAAACAACTTGCATTTATTAGAAGAAAGTTAGAATTTCGATATATAAACTTTTGGGAAAGATATGTAGAGATATTGAAAAGATGAGAAGCATATTAAAAAAGTAGTTTTTTTTTTTGAGAAATTAAAAAGGTTACATAAAATAAAAAGGAAAAACTAGCTCAATAGTTATGGAGGCAAACTATTTTTGAAATTTTAGATTAGGGAGGGATTTTTCTTACTTAAGGTGAGCCGCTAACCTTTCTTCCAACCTCTCAAATCTTGTTTAGTCAACCTAAAGTGAAAAAATGTCTCCCAAATTGAAGTGCTTTGCGAAAACATTTTTTTATTTAAATAGAGTGTTTCTTGGAAAAGGACAAAAAAGAAAATGAAAAGAAAACCAAAGATAGGGATGTATTGGTGATAGATCTTGAGTAAACGTCCAAAGTTTTGTTAATGGGCCTTGTGTTGAATTCTAAAGCCCTTAAATAAGGGTATGAAGTGGCTTAGTCGGAGCAATAGGATTATAATAAACTAACATGTCAAATTGTTATAAAACCCCTTGAGAATCAATGAGAAACTTTCTACTTAAGTGAGCTTCCCCTAGTCTATTATTGAACTTACCAAAAAAAAAAAATTGTTATATTGACAACTTTCATTTGAAAATCATTATAACATAAAAAAAAATTATTTATTTACTGACTTAGCAATTATCACCAACAATATTGGTAAGATTGATAAAATCCTACAAACATTAACCTATTGCTCATGTTTTCTATGATGACGGGTAAGAGTAATATCAATATTAATAATAATAATAATAATAATTTAAAGTTATCAAATTGTCATATTTATCCTCATGTAATTAACTTTTATCATCATTAATATTAATTTTAAGTAATAGATTTGTTTATTAAACATCTATATTTAAATTGTTGTAGATATATAAGATAACTTTAAAATATTTATTACAAGAAATGAGTCATAATTGTGAAATATATTCTCATTAGATGTGGACAAATAAAATAAAAAAATATTTGGGATTAAAAATAAGTTAATTATTTTAACTCAATAGTAAATTCATTTTTAACTTTAAGTTATAATAATAAGTTATTTTACCAAACAAGTTTAATCTATTTAATAATTTAAATTAAGTTATTTAGTAACTTTAAGTTATTAAGTTGATTAATTAAACACTTTCTATATGAGGGCTGAATTTTTTCTCCAACATTCTTGTACTTGTGTTCCTCTATACACTTAATTGTAATAGGCTAACTACAAGTAATCTTTTGCTAATGAATTTTCCGCAGATACTCCTACATCAAGATGAAAATTCAGCAGTTGAACAGGAAGAAAGATATTCTGTGCCTTATCTTATCATATCCTCCCAGGAACTCCATAGACATGAAGTCTGGATTCAGGATATTTTGAAGATCAATGAAATGATAAGAGAAATGGAAGCGCCTTCAAAAAAGAAAGAGATAGATGCTTTAGAGCTATCTTCTCAAATCACTAGACTGCTGGACCATACACAGGATGACATCGAAGCTTATGTTCCTAGAGAGATCATTGACAAGATGTGTAAGAAGGTGATATGTCTGTCAAAGAAGTAACTATGAGGCCGCTGTCTACAGGAAGTACTAAACAAGAAGCAATTCCACTATCAATGTCTCAGGCTGACAGAGAAATTCAGATGACTGCTGGGGTAGCAAGGCTGAGGTTGTGGATTTTGCTATGCGCCAAATTTTAGAAGAAATAGAAAATCCCGAATTGCTAAGGATTGGGATTTCAGGAAGAGACGGGGTAAGAGTAACATCAGCATTGATGAATGTACCAAAGATCAGGGAAACTTTCAATGTTGTCATTCAAGTTGATGGTTCATTGCATTCTACCTCTACAGCTATTGAAGAGAATATTGCAGCACAAGTGGGCCTCTCAACATTCACCAGACCAGAATTAAACGAATTTTGGAAAGGCGCAAACTTCTTAATCGTTCTAGAAAACATTCATCAAAGGATGGAATTGTATAAACTGGGGACCAACTGGTGTAACTCAAAGAAGATTCAAAAGATAGTTTTGATGACTAGATTTCATAATGTTCATCAAAGAATGTTATTGGATCTAGAGATCAGCATGGACAATCATTTGCTACCATGGGAATTATTTTGTTTAAATGTCGACATTGGCAATGTCGTGCATTCTTCAGTCATTCAACTGACTAGCCATACATGCTGTTAAAGAGTACAGGGGTCATTTACTTGCCATTGTTCTATTGGCAAGAGCCTTGAAAGAGGTCAATGAGGTTCACATCTGGGAATATGCATCTCATGCACCAGCCTTGCGACCTGCATCTCAGATGAAAGATGAAGTCTTACTTAATACATTAGAATTCATTTATGGACATGGAGTACAGTGGGATGGAGAAAGTAAATTTGATTGGCAGGTGGATCACAGGTGGCTTAATTGGAAAACTCGATGAAGGAGAAAAGATTGTTTGCAATCTTGTCAATGCCTTCTTGCTAGAGAGTTCTTGGAATGGAGATTCTGTTTTTGTCCAAATGAGAGGTGAAATTTGTGAAGCCTTACTGGATTTATTAGGACTTGAAACAAAGTCGCTATTTTTTTGGCTAGGTGGAAAGGGATTAACTAAGCCACCAAACGACGTGGCATGGGAAAAAGCCAATGAGGTGCATCTGATGAACAACAAACTATCTGAGCTACCAAAGAGTCCAGATCGTCCTCAACTTAAGGCATTGTTCTTACAAATTAATCATCATCTCAGAGTTATACCTACAGTTTTCTTTGAGCATGTCTGTCCACCAAATCCTAGACTTGTCCCATACTAGAATCAGATCTTTTCCGCAATCTCTTTCTAAATTGGTTCGACTTAGGATTTTTCTTTTAAGAGGATGTCGACTTCTCATGGAGCTCCCACCTGAAGTTGGAGAACTCAACAATCTTGAGTTGCTTGATCTTGAAGAGAGGGAAATTATAAAACTATCAATGAATGTTGGAAGACTTACCAACTTGAAAAGCATGAAAGTGTCATTCTATGGGTACAATAACCACGGTAGAAAAAATAATCGGTCAAATACAATGATTCCCCAAAATGTGATATCAAAACTCCTTCAATTGGAAGGTTTGAGCATACATGTGAATCCAAATGATGAGCGTTGGAATGTGACAGTGAAAGATATTGTGAAGTAAGCCTGCAGCTTCAAATGGTTGGGGGCTCTTAAACTTTACTTGCCAGAAGTCATACTTTTGAATGACTTCATGGGAATGGAACCTCATCAATAAACCTCTCATTATTGAACTTCAGATTTATCGTCAGCAGCCACTCCAACCGCTATACATCTCGATTACCACATGAAATTGCCGTAAAATTTGAATAACAAGAAAGATGCTTGAAGTATGTGAATGGTGAAGGTATCCCGGTCGAAATTAAGGAGGTACTCGGACATGCTACTGCTCTGCTCCTGGATCGCCAGTTAACTCTTACCAAGCTATCTGAATTTGGGATTGGAAATATAAAGAACCTAGAATTTTGTGTGTTGGGAGAATGTAGTGAGATAGAGAGCATTGTGGATGGAACAGAAATTTATACACAAGGAGATGAGCGTGGAGATGTCTGTGCAGAAATTATACTTGGATCACTTCAATACTTGAGGCTTCATTTTATGAAGAATTTACGCAGCATATGGAAGGGGCCAATCCAACGGGGTTGTCTATCCAAACTAAAATCTCTGGAATTGCATGCATGTCCCTATTTGACTACCATTTTTACTCTGGATTTGCTTCAAAATCTCAACATTTTAGAGGAGCTTGTGGTTGAACGCTGCCCCAAAATCAACAGCATGGTGACTCATGAAGTTCCTGTTGGACATAGATGGTTTCGACGGCTCACATGCCTTCCAAAGTTGAAGAAGTTATCGCTTCATTACATGCCTAAATTAGTCAGTATCTCCAGTGGTGTATGCATTGCGCCAACATTAGAATGGATGAGCTTCTATAATTGCCCGAGCCTTCAAACTCTTTCTGACATGGAGGTATCTAGTAATAAATTAAAGGTCATTATAGGACAAGCTGACTGGTGGAGGGCATTGAAGTGGACTACATCAGCCTTTGGAAATGTTATGCCATGTACTCTGGATTCTATATTTGTCCCCATTAAACAGGATATTGATTTGATGACTCAGTTAGCCGAAATTGGCATTCAACTTCTGGCTCCCAAGCAAAAGAGAAAGCCTTCTCAACAGTCAGGTTGTTTTTCATTTCTTGTTCTTTCCAAAGATATATGTGATCTATGTTTTATTATTCTATTCAGAGCTGCTACATGAGTGCATTCATAGCATATTTCAACCTCTTTTTTGAGCTAATTGATTCATTTTGGCTGCTTTCCCACAAGAAAAAGAAATTAAAAAAAAATAAAGAAATAAAAGAACAAAGAAAGGAAAAAAACCTCTATTTTATTTTGCTGAAAAAGGCATGTGTGCTACTGTGTGCTCTACACTTGCAATGGAAGTACCATACTGCTTCTCAAGATGATTATAAAGGGATTGATTTGAATTTCCCAAGGTTGCAACAGCGTACCCCATATGAACATGGGATCCCAATTTCTAATGCCTAATGAGTATTTCCATTCATTTGAATAGGGGTCTCCAACGGGCGGGCCGGGCCGTAAATAGGAGGCCCGCGGCCCAGCTCGGGCCGGGCCAGGGAAAAATCTTCGGCCCGCGGCCCGACCTATGAGCCCGCGGGCTAGCAGGCTGGGGGCGGGCTGGGCGGGCCGGGCTGGTGGGCGGGCTACGGGCCGGGCTGGCGGGCCAAGCCTTGGGCCTTTTTAAATAAGCCAAAATGGCTTTAGAAAGGAAGGGAGAGGGGGGGATTCGAACCCCTCCCCTCATGGTTTAATGTAAAGGCTCTAACCAACTGAGCCACATTTCTTTTGTGTTAAATGTTAGAGTTAGTTATATATATATAAAATAAAGTATATTATTTTTAAAAAAAAAATTAAAGGCTCCAACGGTCATGTGACCATTGGAGCTCCAGCACATGCTCCCAGCTGCCATGTGACCGTTGGGCAACGGTCACATGGCTAATTTTTTTTTTTTTTAAAAAAAAAACCTTCCTATAAATACATCTTCTCCTTTTTCATTTTTTCATCAAATTCTCTCTATTTCTCTCTCTATTTCTCTCACATTCTACAATATTTCAAATTCTTTTATTTTTCCCTCAAATTATACAATATTGTTGGTGGTGCAAAACAAGCATTGGTGGCTCCAAGAGTTCAAATTTGCTAGGAATTTCTGCATCGGTTCTCTAATTGAGTAACATACTTCACCCCTACTACTTTATTTTTTTGTTACATTTTTTTTTATATTTATTACTTTATTATTTTTGGCATAATATTTTATCAATAATTATAATATGACAACAAGTGCTTCTTCATCTAGTCCATGTGATGAAATATCATCAAACAAAAAATTTACTTCAAATATATAGAATTTTTTTGATAGAGTAGAAATAATTTTAGAAAATAATAAAAAAGAAATAAAAGCAAAATGTAAAATTTGTAATAAATTTCTTCTTATGGTGGCTCAAATGCAGGCACAAGTCATTTAAAAAGACATCACGAAAATTGTAAAACTAAAAATAATGTAGATATTAGAAATTATATGCAATTAGGTAAAAATGAAAGTGGAAATTTAAAAACATTTTCTTATGATGAATCTAACTGTCAGTGAAGAAATGATTGATTATATAATAAGAGCAGAACAACCTTTCAACATGATGGAAACTCATGATTTTGTAGGAACAATTCAACGAGGTATTAATCCTCAATTTAAAGGTTGGTCTGGAAATACAGTTAAAAGAGATATTATGAAAAAAATTTATACACAAAAAGAAATTTTACAAATTTTTTTTGCAAATTTTGAAGGAAATATTTGTTTAACATCTCGATATTTGGACATCTTTAACTCACACTTTGGTTTTTATGTATAACTGCTCACTACATTGATAATGAATGGAAATTAAATAAAAGAATAATTTCATTTAAATTAATAAATGCTCCACATAGTGGTAAAAATATAGCAGCTTTAATAAATGAAGAAATTATAAATTTAGGCATTCGTGATAAAATATTGACAGTAACATTAGATAATGCTGCTAATAATGATGCAGCAATAAATAGACTAAAACTATATTGGCAAGTAAAAGAAGATCATGCTAAAATATTTCATGTGCGTTGTTGTGCACATATTTTAAATTTAATTGTAAAGGATGGATTAAAAAATGTTGATAGTACATTGGAAAAAATTAGAGGCATTGCATATAGTATTAATAGTTCTCAAGCAAAACATGAATTATTTTTTTATTGTTGCAAAATGTTAAATATGAAAAGAAAAAATATAAATTTGGATATGGCCATTAGATGGAATTCCACATATAAACTTTTACAAAATATTACAAAATATAGAAAAGTAGTCGAATTATATGAAATACAATTAACTAACAATGATTGTGAAGCAGATATTTATGCATTAAGTGATTATGATTGGCATATTGCGGATCTTTTAAGAGATCTTTTTGAAATTTTTGATACTTCAACAAACATTTTTTGTGGTGTATATTATCCAACTTCAAATCGAGTTATTATGCAAATAACTAATATTTTTATTGTACTTCAAAAATATTTAAGTTTTGAAATGTTTAATGATACAATATTTGCAATGATAGAAAAATTTAGAAAATATTGGGGAGAAATACCTTTAATTTTTTATATTGCTTTAATTGTGGACCCTAGATTGAAATTTGAAGCTTTGGATGAATGGTTAACAATTATTTATTTTAATGACCAAATAAAAATTGAAGAAATTAAAAATGAAATAAATTCATTATTATATAATTTATATAACTATTATAAAGAAAAATATGGTAATGATATTAATACTAATAAATTACCACCTACATCTACAAACTCCTCATCTTTTTATAAAGGAGCTCTAGAAATGTTGAAAAGTCGAAAAAAGACAACAAATAGTTCTCCAAATAATACATCTGATTTAGATAAATATCTTAATACTGATATAATTCCATTTGAAGATCAAGAAGATTTTGATATTTTAATATGGTGGAAATCACATCAACACAAATATCCTGTGCTTTCTATAATTGCTCGTGATGTACTAACAGTTCCTGTGAGTACAGTTGCATCAGAAGCTGCTTTTAGTGCAGGTGGAAGAGTTATTAGTAAAAAACGATGCAACTTAGCGCCAGACGTTATTGAAGCAGGGATATGTGTAAAAGATTGGGAAATTGCAGAAAAAATGATGTACGATTCCATTCGAGAAACGGATATGCTTGCCGATATGGAATCTTTAAAACTATCAAAATCTTCATGGATGCATGATAGTTCGCCATCACCGCCAGAAAATAATGACTAAATGTATATTATATTTTTATTTTTATTTTTTGTGGTTGAAAAATACAGATGATTGACAAATAAATAGGTGCCAACCTAGTTGGGATGTATTTATTTTGTAGTGATGTAAACTTTTCCCACATTTTTAAATGTAATTATACATTCAATGAATAAAATTTTGAAATGAATATTTTTTTTAATACTTTTTATTTTTGTAGTTTTTTTTTTTAAAGGGGCGGGCCTACGGGCCGGGCTTACGGGCGGGCCTACAGGTCGGGCCAAAATTTAGGCCCGAGGCCCGGCGGGCTTGGGCCGGGCCGGGCCTAAAGCGGGCCGCGGGCTTTTTGGAGACCCCTACATTTGAATGCTTCAAAACATGGCGGGCAAAACTAATTTCTAAAACCATTAGCTTTATCTGTGTCCTAATTTCTAACTCCATGTGCACTTTTGATTTTGTTGTCTTATACTTGGTTTTATTTTTGGCTTTTTGTGTCTAAATGACAGGTTCCGATGGCTCTGTGAAGGCCCTTGCAGTAGAGGAAGGAACTACCTTGGAGGAGAAGCTACTTTATGAGCTGCGCCATTGTCACCTTTTTTCCATAGAGGAAGGTGGCTCCATTAAAGCCCCTTTGTCAGATACGGGAACCACCTCAAAGGAGAAGCGGCTTTATGAGCCTGCATCATTACCTTTTCCCACGAGAGGATAATGATTCCATGAAGGCCCCTGCAGAGAGGGAGGAACCACCTCGGAGGAAAAGCGGCGTTATGAGCCTGTGCCATTGCCATTTCCCGGAGAGGGTGGTGACTTCATAAAGGGCCCTGCAGTAGAGGCTGGAACCACCTTAAAGGAGACGCAGCTTACTGAGCATGCACCATCACAAAGGCTGAAGGTAAAATATCTCTTGATTCATTGTTATTTTAATAAATAAAACTTGATTAATTGATTCATTAGTATTTAGTTTTACTAAAACTGCTTTAGAAATGTAGATGTGAGCTCTAACATGTTTTGGTTATTTTGGTAAGGTCAAACTATTAAACATAACATGGCAACACTAATTTCTGGTGTTCGATGTTACATGGCAGGCAAGGAAACATCCATGAAAATACTGATTTGAGTGTTACTATCATTTATTCTATTCAAACAAATGTAATAGAGATAAGTGTTCTATTTTGTGTAGACTTCCAAACTCAATCACAACCAAATTTGAGACTAAACTTGTGGATCCCATATTTCGGCTCATGCGTTTCCCACTCGATGGCGAACTCGATTTTTATTTCAAAAATGATTTTATTTATTAGAAAAATGGCTTGAAGTCGCCACTTATTTTTGTTTTATTTTAAAAGGGTAAACAAAATAAGAATGAAAACTCTAAGTGCGACTCCTTATTCGGAAAAGGTGGTATATGAAACCGGATCGGGTTCGGGAGTCAGGTTACTTATTGGGAAGGTACGATAAAGACCGTAGCACCCCTCTAAGTCCCTAAAGTCGGGTCTCTACTAATAAAATAAAGTTGACGTGGTAATCAATAAAAAAATCAATGGGTATCGACCTAATCACACACTGAAAGTCAAAAATATGCATGGAGGAATGATCAGAGTGGGATTGGGTGCGTACTTGAGCAACGAACCACTACACGCTATCAAGAGAGAGGGTTAGTGCACAATTAAGGAATAATAGCATGCATGTTAGAGAGCAGGATAAATCAATCATGTACGATAATCAAATCAATCAATCAGTCAATCAGTCGATCATAAAATCACTTATGTTGGCCCCCACCAAATCCCGATTTATTTTGCATGAATCAATTTCAATAACTCTATTATTCGGAATTACGAAATATGATTCTTTGCTTATTTTAAAATATTATGAGAATCAGAGAAAATTCGAAAGTGGCTTGTCAGGAAGAAAATTGGCAACCACTTTTGTTAAAAACGGAATTTTCGGAACCTAAAAAAATGCTAAGGGTAAAAATGGAAGAATTGAAATCCAAAAATGTATTTGAAGAATGTTATTTGGAAAGAAAAACACTTAAAATTAAAGATGGTGAACCTGAAGGTGACACATGGCCTAGAGTGGCCATTCAGACCATGCAAGGGTGGATATAGGCTGTCATTAAGGAAGAAGGTCCTCAGCTGGGTGCAATTGTGCTGAAAATCCTCTATTGACGCTGGGAATGCTCTCATTTAATGAGGAGAAATCTCAATGTGAAGTCAGCTCATCTTCAGATGAATCACATGACCTGGCTGTAAGCTTTGTTATGCACCATTTTCATTTAAAACTTCTTGCAGAGCAGCCTTCTTAAACGTGACAAATGAGCATCCAGGAGATCAGCTCGAATTTCCATCTGGCCTACTACACGGAGTAGGCTCTTTTAAACCCAAATATCTCTCTCGATTTCTGGTCCCGTAGCCATGTATAATAGGAACTGTTTAACGGGATCCAGCCCCACAATGTTGCAACAATGTTCCCTTCCAATGACAGTCCAACAAATGCACATTCGCTACAACTGTACGTATAACACGTGCCAGCTGAACCTCCATCTCCGGCTTGGAGATCTGCTTCCAACACTCTTCCTACAGGTCCTTCAGTAGCACTGCAACCAGCACCAAGAGAAAAATGCATGCGACTACAAAATGTCTTCACAGCTTTGGAACCATGAAGCGCAATTATGAAGTCCATGAGTTCGCCCCCAATCTGGTAGTAGCTCCTCAGTGTATTAGCTGACTTGTATATCTCATGTTCCACGGACAAACCAACTGGAAGATTCAGCCATCCTCGTGTACATGTCCAGTCCATCACATCATGCTTTGCAATCAGTACAGGGTATATTTTTCCATTCGTTTCCTCACTGAGACGCAATCTGATCTCGGTTCCACTTCCAAGTGATTCATTCCATGCATCCTCAGAATTTGCAAAGGCCCCATCTGCTTGAGGCTCCTACACTGTCTCATCATGCTCACATCAACACCAACAGCCAAAGCTTCTACGTATTCCTTATGAAAGGTACGTGATGGTAAAATATGGGCGTGATGAGTATAGTGATGGGCAAAATGCATTGGAGATATGAGTGGTACAGATAAGTGGGAGGAAGGGGTATGAACAATGGCTATGTATATTACAAGAAATGGGTATCAAAAGGTGGGGATATGGTGGTGAGGCAGAAGACGGGTATGATAGGCATGAACAATGAGTGGGATGGCTGAAAAATGATTTAACAAATGAATGGGTATTAATTAATGGGATGAGTGACAGAATATGGAGATATAAGGGGCATGAGGGGCATGGCAATACGTATATGCATGGGTTAAGAGAAAAGGTTTGAATGGATGAGGTGGAGACGTGTGTATATGGTAGGTACAGGGAGTGTAAAGGATGGGTTAGCCTAGGTGGGATGAGAGATGGAAGGTGATGAGAGAAGCATGGGTATTGATTAGTTGGATGAGTGGCAGTGTAGTGATAGAAGGGGATATAATGGGCCACATGCATGTGGATAGGTGAATTTTAGGATGTTGACAAAGGCTTTGAGATGTGCTTTGGGCAGCCATGCATGAGCAGTGGATCCATCTGTTATTAAAAATTTGGATACAATGGAGAAAAGAAACACTCTCAAACACTCACTGTGATACAATAAAACTCTCAAAGTTACAAAATAAGAACAAGAAGAAGAACACAAGAAAGGCTCAAACAAGTTCTTGGAATTTTGTCTAAAGACTCTATTTCCTCCCACCTCTAGAAATCTTTAGGGAATTAATGAAAATAGTCTTGGGATTGATCAAGCCTTTTCACTTTTCTGCATTAGATTTCAAATAGAAGAAAAGTCATATATAGCACTCTTAAGGTTGAAAAATGGTTACAAGGATGAGAAAAAACTCATTGTCTTCCTCAATCTCTTCATCTTTGTAACATTAAAAAATTAAATCATATGTTTAATTCACACATTAAATATGATTTAATCTCAAATGTGTAACTCTCTTACACTTAACCTCCTAAGTTTTATAAAGTTACAAAGATGAGAAGACTCATTGTCTTCCTTAACCTTTCAAGTTTTGTAACATTTCAAAACTTAATCATGTATTTAATTCACACATTAAAAGTGTAACCCTTCTTACACTTTATTTTCAAAAGTTATTTTTTAACCAACAATATATATATATATATATATTTATATAAATATAACACCATCATCCTTAAAGGAGGTCCCATCAGAGCATCATTTGAAAACCCGAGGGTATTGCTGCAAGCTTGGGCTGTGGAGAAATTGAAAAGTGGCTCCTCCTTGTCTCTCCAATTGAGTCAACTCTTGCACCGATTCTTCTCATCTCTGGAACTCAACCATGATGTCCTTACCACATCGTAATGTTTCTCAATGTTCTTAAACCTCCCTTACTCATGTCGGAAACGCTTACGGGGCCCTCACTTTAATACCCGAAAAGTCCCGCTGTCTTGCATCTTTGGTTGCCTGGATAATATCTCATCAACATGGCATTGAATATCCAAGGTATTTTATTTCCGTGATGTCCCCCCAAAAACTCGCTTCTGCAAGACCAAGTCTAGAGAACTGATGGCGCTGTTGTAAAGCCTGAGGATCGTTCAAGACCCTCCTAAAGTTTCCATTGACGTGCCTTTTCCCTTCTCAATAACACCAGATGTGTCATAAGATATCAGCTGATTCTCTGGACCAGAACATATATCAGGGAATCTTCCAGTTTGCTTGGTAGCTGCAACAGTTGTTGTGGTTGCTGCAGCAGGAGAAGCATCATTTGTTGTTTCAGCAGCATGATACAGGTTCGACAGAGACCTATTAGGTTAGCATCCTTCTTCCCATCCAAATTAGGTGTTTCAATTCAGTAGAAGTCCTTCAGCGAATCCAACACAGAAACGGGTCGGGTCCATTGCAGCCTTTAATGCCTGTGGAATTTCCTCCCTCGTGGCAGCAAGGTTCTTATGGTTATCAGATATGAATTGGTGAAGCTTTTCTGAGTCCATATCTTCACATAATCTGATGAGCTGGGGATAAGACTTCAACTGTACATTTCCATTTTCACATGACAGAGTTGAAGCCATTGCCTATGAATTTGAAGAGCGCATGCCTCAGGAAACATGTTTTAATTCATTGCTGGCACCGTCTGAGGAACACCTGGCAATTCTCCTAGGACAGCGGCACCTGGCAGCAATGCAGTGACAGATGGCGCCACGTCAAAACCACTGGTTAATAATTCTATCAACACCAGCACTCTAAGCTCTGCTCAACACTGCTGCAATATCAGACACGTGGCACTGCTTGCCCTTGTAGATTCCCTGGAACATGCTATCTGTGAAGTTAACTGCAATGTCTAACATTCGTATAGTTGCCATGGTGGAATCTGCAGCACTACTCACACTTTTGACGAAGATAACAACTTGATTGAAGTCCAATTGTAACTGAATTTGGCCTTATCCCAATTGCATTCATCCGCTCAAAAGTTCTACAGCTAAACCCAAACCCTCTCTCTCACTCACAGTCCATGCATAGAACAAGATTCAAAAACGAGAATGTAACCACAACAGAGAAGAAACCATGGAGGCAGAGCATGAAAGAAAACAGGTAAGAATATCTTCAAAAGGGGCTTCAATGGTTGCTTGGCGTTCCGGTGATGGCGGAGGCGTTTGACAGCTTTGCTTGCTCTATTTCCTTCTCAAGTTCGTTTTCCTTCACTCTCAACTCATCGTTTCCTCCAGCCGTCTGCAACTCTCAAATAATCACTAGCCCAGAAAATCTCCAAACATAATACTCTCTTACCTCTCTCCAGCCCAAAACTTCCTCTCCAGACATCAATCAGATACAGTAAATCGTTTCTTTCAAATGACGATGCTGTGTTCACGGTTCTCTAACTTTATCACAAGACTTCAAGTCTACGATGAGCATGAAATTCTCCATCTCAGGAAACCCATCGTCAAAACCATCTTCTCCTACTATACTGCTATTGCATATAGCATCTGAACCAGCACCAGAGGCAGTAACAGGGAAAACGGCAAAACAGAGTACAAATAATTGGAGCAAAATGAATACATCTAAGCCTCATGTCATGCATCAATCAATGGGCTTAGATGGGGTGAGTGAAGTCAAATAAATATCCTATGGAATTGAAAACAAAAGCAAAACAAGATTTCCATAAGATGCACAATGAAACTAAAACCAGAGCTGTCACTCTCGAATCATTCCAAAGAAAATGAAGAAGATAGCAGCCAAATATGGATCATAAAACTAAGCGCTGAGTCAAGCAATTCATAGATAATATTCAAGAAAAGGGAAAGAGGTTATATTCCAACGGAGAAGAACAAAGTATTCATGGCAGCCAACCTTTTCCTTCTCCTTCAAGCTGCCTGTAACTCGCTCTTTTCCAGTCTTGCTACCTTGCTTCCTCTCTCGAGCCGACAAATCTCAAAGACCTCATCCTCAAATTCTCTCCTGCCCCCTCTCAAAAGCACTACCTCTTGCCAGCATATCCCCCTCCGTAACAGAAACGCTGCCCTCCTCTCCAAAAAATCAGCCCCCCTATCACCACCCCAAAAGCACCTTTTTCCCTCTGCAGAATCCTCCTCCCTCAATACGCTCCTGGCAGCTTGCACTAACGGCCTCCTGATTCCATAACAGGTGTCCCTTTTTTATTGCTCCTCAATTCCACTACCTGATTTTATGACCACCAACCACGAGGCGACACGTGGTCTCCCAAGGTTCCTCCACGTGGCAAGCTAGGTAGCTGCAAGAATGACCCAAAATGGGGGTCTACAAAACTATTCCCTTTTTTTTGGTAGGGGAACATATGGTTCGCAAAGAAATACAGTTCCATTTCCAATTTCATATACGGTTCCAAAAAGGAAGATAATGGTGGTCAAATTTGTATGCATATGCTTTGTAAGACAATGGTGGTCAAATCTTTATGTATATGCTTCGTAACATCAATAATATCTTGGCATCCTTGTTGAAGTAAGATCCCTGATGCAAAAACTAACATTAAAAACCATTTGATTAATTACAAGGAACTAACATGATATAAAGCTCATTAGTATGTGAGCAACAGGAAGAGATAAACAAATGGATGAAAGGAGCATCTTATATCAATTTTCTGTGCAAAACAATACTTGGTTTAAAGGCAAAAGAACAAAGAAAGCACAATTTACAACATCATAGCTTCAATATTAGTGTAGCCTCGAAATAATATGATAATGGATATTAGATAGGTAACACTGCTTTCGTAAGTAGTCTTTTGAATTTTATAGATAATATGAAAATTGGTTAGCTTATCTTTGGTGTTTATTCATCATGCGTTCTTGGGTGTTGCCCCCTTTTTCAGTCAGGTGCCTTCTAGATCATATATATCAAGAGAGTGCTGATCTAAGACTCAAATGCATTGACATAAAAATACAAGAAATCTAGAAAAAATACTGATCGTCACAAAAAATAGGCACATATTACTCATCCATGGGTGCCTGTCAAATCATGATTAATGAGCAGGTCTAGGGTTAAATACATGCACGAACAAAGCATCTAATTCACAAAGTAGGAAATATGTGTAGTATTGATAGTACATTGCATATTATCACTTTTGATTGGTAAAGATTCGTTTCAAGAAATCAAATAGCTTGAATTGTTTCTGCAAAATATGGTTTTCAAATAGGATTATCATGCTAGTTAATGATATAAACTTTAGTAACATGTTAGAGATGTCTTACATGAAACAGCAAGAGAAGTGAATGATGAGGTTGAAAGAAAAGAGGATGATACAGTTCAACATTTTTAATACTTGCTATCTATCTATATGAATTCTCAACTTTCTTTAGGCTTCATGATCAAATATGTGAATGGTAAGAGTCCAACACAACAGACGCCAAGCCCCAGCCGGACCATCAAAGAATTGGAAATTGGTAATTAAAGATAAAACAGGAACTCACATTGAGGATCTTTCGAGTTAAACCCAATTTTATATAAAACACTAATTTTTACAGAGAACTTTCTGTTATCTCCTCCCCATCATCAACTTCTCTTCCTGTGATATTCTTCTTTTCAGAGTTCAATCTATGATCATTTTTGTAATTCAATGGAAATGTTTCTTGCAGTTTCTGTTTTTTGGGTTTGTTCTGTTTTCTCAAAGGAATAATCTTGTATGTCTTTGATGGGTTTTTCTTATCCTTGTTTGGTTGGTGAGAAAAGTGAGGAAAAGGAGGGGAAAAAAAAAGGATAATGGAACTTTTGATTATTGTGGGTTTTGCATGCTATTTTGGAAGTGTCATCTATACTACAATTAGGCATGGTGAAGTGGAGGTTTATGTTTTCTTAAAGAATTGAATTTTTATTGTTTCTTTTCCTGCTTGTTCTCCGACACCAAAAGAAGCATTGAGGAATTTGAATAAAATTTATGGGTTTGCTGTATTTGAACGTATATTCTCACTTTAATTGGTTTTATGATATTTTGTTGGGTCTGGAGATACCCTTTTGATATTATTCTTATTGTTGATGGATACTTGCCTTTTTCTTTGAATCAAAAGCTTTGATTTGATTGCAACATATCTCAAAGTGTGCTTTATTTTGTTGTAACAGAAACTAGTGTTGGAGTCATTGAATGACAAAATCAAGAATAAGGCCATGAAGATTGTCTCTCGATTTCCAGGTTCTCAATTTGTAGTTTTTGTAACTCTTAACCACTCTGGTTGATTTATGAGAAAACTAAGGAAGTTAAAAAGAAAACAAACAAACAAACAAGAAGTAAAAGCTAAAGAATTGAATCAATCTTATGTTTTATGTTCTACCAAGTCAGACCAAACAAAACCACTAAATGTTCTCTGGATTTCTTTTCACAGAAGAAAACCCAGTTCTTAAAAGCTTAAAAACTGATAAGTGCAGGGGTGAGTTCAAAATGTATTAGCCCAGACGGAAATGATCAAAACAGTACTAGCAAGGTTTCCTTGGCTTCAGTACCTCCAACTCCTCGAAGTGAGGGTGACATCTTGCAGTCCCCAAATTTGAAGAATTTCACGCTTGCAGAGCTCAAAATTGCCACCAGGAATTTCCGCGCTGATGGCTTGCTAGAAGGTGCTTTTGGTCAAGTTTTTAAGGGGTGGATTGATGAACATTCATTTGCTACTGGCGAGCCTGGGTCTGGTGTGGTTATTGCTGTGAAATGCCTTAAGCTAGAAAGTTTACTAGGTCACAAGGAGTGGTTGGTGAGTTTTGATTTTCTGATTGCTCAGAACTGCATTATGTAAGGTAGTTTGCTAAGTGATATCATGTTCTTAATCTCTTACGGTATTTGTGGTCCTTCAGGCAGAAATTAATTATCTGGGACAGCTTTATCATCCTCATATTGTGAAGCTAATAGGTTTCTGCTCAGAGGATGAGCAGCGGCTTCTGGTGTACGAATACATGCCACAAGGCAGCTTGGAGAATCATATATACATGAGTGAGTTCTTCCTATCCATCCCTTGGTTCATGACCCCACATGAACAAAACAACTCTGATAATGTCTTGTGATTGACTCATTAATATTGCTTTTGTTGTAACAGGAGGCTCATACAACGAACCTCTTTCTTGGCACCTCCGCTTGAAGGTTGTTCTTGGTGCTGCAAAAGGGCTTGCTTTTGTTCATAGTGCTGAGACACAAGTGATATATCGGGACTTCAGTACTTCAAATATCCTGCTTGATTCAGTATGTGATCAGTGAAGCAGATAGACTTCACACTTCTTCGTGGTTGCATTTGATGAATCCCAGAAAATTTACTTGCTTTTCCACTGACTCTTTTTATAATTCTGTCACAGAACTACAATGCAAAGCTTTCTGATTTTGGACTGGCCAGGCATGGTCCAACAGGTGATGAAAGTCATGTCTCTAGTATGGTCATGGGGACCTATGGATATGCTGCTCCAGAATATATAGTTACAGGTATCATTCAATGCACTTCTTTGTTTCACATGTGAAAACTGTTTGGAATTTATGGTTGGTTTGAGGGATGTGCAGTGGATGGAGGTCATATCCAGGCTCTTTTCTTACATATTATTGTTTTGATCTACGGATATGATTTTGATGATTTTCTTTTTGTCGGGTATTTATAGGGTATTCAATATAGAGTTGTCGGGGGCTGCTATTCCTCCGATTATGACCCCACTTCTACTTATTTTAGGTCGTTTGATTGCCAAGTCTCGATGTCTATAGTTTTGGAGTTGTTGTCTTGGAAACATTATCTGGTCGAAGAGCAGTGGACAAGGGACGATCCCTTGTAGAATCAGACTCTCGTTGATTTGGGCCAAGCGAGTTTTGGGTCAAAATGGCCCATTTTTTTAAACTTAACGTTGAAAACGGGCTCATTTTCAAACTATTGTTCAAAATGGCCTCTTTAATGCCACATCAGCCCATAAAATCAATATTTTATACCCTTTTTACTTTACCTTTTCCAGCCATTCCTGTCCTCTGTTCAAAATGGCCTCTTTGATGCCACATCAGCCCATAAAATCAATATTTTATACCCTTTTTACTTTACCTTTTCCAGCCATCCCCGTCCTTTGTTCTCTCCCGTTCTGCTATCTCCTCTATGCGATTTTTTTTTGTAAACCCTAGCCCCACCAGTGGGCCACTAAAAAAGACGATGGAGCTACAAAACATAAAGTTTAAGGTGAGTCCTAATCTTCTTTTTGGCTTATATAAAGTTTTTGGCACTTTCCAATTTTTTTTCCCATCTCAAAATCTCGGTTTTTAGAATTTTTTTTTTCCATTGTTGTGAATGATTGGTTAGGGAGTGTGGTTATGGTGAATTAATGACTATTAGTATCAGATTTTGGGGCAGTCAGCTGGGGAGGATTAGGCTTGCGGTGTTGGCATTGAGGAGCTACTCAGTCTACGGAAAAACAGGTGAGTTGAGGGCTGTGTTGATTGTGGCTGTGTTGATTGTGTTTTGTTGTTCTGTTTGGTTGGTGAGAATTGGCTACAAGGAGAGTAAATTATTGTTACAAAAAACCGAGACCCTCCAATTGCAGTTGTTGGGCTTAATTAAAATGAGTTTTTAACAAAACAAGAACAGGAAATGAGATGGTTGTTGTTTAAAAAAATGGAGGTTTTGAGTTTGTTTTTTTTTTTGTATTTAAGTCCATGTATACACAAACACATGTATATTAAAATCTGTCATATTCATTTTTAAGTATTGGGCAGACATTTTTGGAAATTCTGGCAATATAGAATACGTGGTTAGTTCACATTTTTAATTTAAATTTGTAGGTTCTATAAGATGTAATTGACTTGTTCTGCAATATAGAATACGTGGTTAGTTTGCATTTTTAATTTAAATTTGGAAAAAAATATATATATAATATTCTATAATATTTAAATAATAAAAGGATTTATGAGGATATTATCATATATATGAAATTTACTTATAAGATTTTGTAGTTAAGGGGAAAAAAATTAGGATTAATCGAAAAGAATTTTTTGAAATTATTATGGGGCATTAATTAATTGTGAAGATGAAATGTTATTTTTTTTCAAAAATCATACAATATTTCTAATATATATATAACTAATGCAAAATACTTACACAAAAGAGGGCTAGCTCAATTGGTGACTAGCTCCCTTATGGATACTGAAAACTATTTTAATTTTTACCCAAACCCACTCGGACAGCCCGCCCAGCCGGCCCGCGCAAGCCTGTCTGGACAGCTCGAGCAAGGGCTTGCGCAGGCCGACTGAGCGGGCTGTTCGTGTCCGGACGGGCTTGCACGAGCTGTCCGGACGGCTTGCGCGGGCCGGCTGGGCGGGCTGCCCGGGTGGGTTTGGGTAAAAATTAAAATAGTTTTCAGTTTTGAAGGGAAGGGGTTTCAAACCCCTTCCCTTATGGATCCATAAGGGAGCTAGCCACCAATTGAGCTAACCCTCTTTTGTGTAAGTATTTTGCATTAGTTATATATATATATTAGAAATTTGAATATAACCAAATACAAAAGTCTTTTTAAAGAGAAAATGTCTGTACTTTAAGAATCTGGCCTTTTTTTTTAAAAAAAAAAAAGTGTTTACTCATATTTGAGAAGTTTTCTTGATATCAAGGCAAAAAAATTCTAGATGAGTATTTTATATTTAAGAGATGTTACGTGAAGGGAAAAATACGGGCAGCTGCTGGGAGGTCTTTTTTGAAGAAAAAAATCTGGGGACAAGAGAGGAAATCGGGCACCAAATAGACCTTTCTTCAACCTCTCGTCCTCTCTCTCTGTTTTCCATCTCCAGGTACTTTCTTTTCTCCACTTCATGCTTGTTTTTTTAACTTCTTTTCTGAGCTCATTGATGGATATATAGGGTGAGGATGATATGAGTTTATTTTTGGTTCTTGTTATTGGAGCTTTGTTCTGCCATCTTCACCGCCAGCTTGCCACCACCGATCTTCAACCCAGATTTTTTAAAAAATTGATTGAAACCATCTTTTGATCTTCGGGTAGATGTTTTGGGTAGTGGGTTTTGTTGGTGGGCTCCCAAGGCATTGACTCATGGGCTTAAGTTTGTTTTTGTGGGCCTTAAGCCCTTTTCTGTTAGTTTAGGCTTGTTGGTAATGTTTGTTTGGGCCTCCTATGTTTGGGCTTCAATGTAGGCTCCCAAGGCATTGACTCGTGTGCTTAAGTTTGTTCTTGTAAGGCCTTTAGCCCTTTTATTTTGGTTTAGGCTTGTTGTTAATGTTTGTTTGGGCCTCCTATGTTTGGGCTTCAATGTAGGCTCCCAAGGCATTGACTCATGGGCTTAAGTTTGTTCTTGTGGGCCTTAAACCCTTTTCTTTTAGTTTAGGCTTGTTGGTAATGTTTGTTTGGGCCTCCTATGTTTGGGCTTCAATATAGGCTCCCAAGGCTTTGACTCGTGGGCTTAAGTTTGTTCTTGTGGACCTTAAGCCCTTTTCTTTTAGTTTAGGCTTGTTGGTAATGCTTGTTTGGGCCTCCTATGATCGGGCTTCATTGTAGGCTCCTTAGCTTGTTGCTTTTCTTTTTCATGATACAAAAGTAACTTTTTATAAAAATTCCATCTTCAAGTTACCTTTCAAAATTCACTTTCTTTTATATATTCCAATTTTCAAATCTTTTTCTGAAATTCCAATTATCAAAATTTAGTTTTCAAAACTTTAATTCTTGAAAATTCAATTTTCCAAAACTCCATTTTTAAATTTAATTATACAAAATACCATTATTGAAATAATTTCCTAAAATTTGTTTTAAAATTTAGTTTATAAAACTTTGATTCTCGTAAATTCAAATTACCTAAACTTCGTTTTCTTTAAAAATTCAATTTTTCCAAATTTCCATTCTTGAAATAATTTTCTAAGGTTCTAATTTTAGATCTAATTCTCTAAGATTCAAAATTAAATTTAATTCTCCAACAAAGTTCCACAACCTGAATTTAATTTTTTTATTTAAAAAAAAACACCGCCTTCAAAACAAATTTTTGAAAACTCCATTTCTTTTCAAAACAAATCTTCAAAAATCTCTTTCTCAAATAAATCTTCAAAATCCCATTTCCTTATACCTAATCATCAAATTCAATCTTTAAATAAAAATTCTGATTTCTAAATTTAAATTTCAATTTTTCGAAATTCTAATTTTCACACCAATTTATTTAATCTATATTATTTTATTTATTTATTTATTCATTTATTTTTAAAATTCAATATTTAAATAACTCTTCAAAATTCTGATTTCTAAATTTAAATTTCAATTTTTTGAAATTCTAATTTTTAAACCAATTTATTTAATCATTATTATTTTATTTATTTCTTTATTCGTTTATTTTTAAAATTCAATATTTAAATAACTCTTCAAAATTCCGATTTCTCAATTTAAATTCTAAGTTCCAAAATTTTAAATTTTTACACCAATTTATTTAATCTATATTATTTTATTTATTTATTTATTCGTTTATTTTTAAATTTCAATCTATAAATAACTCTTCAAAATTCCGATTTCTAAATTTAAATTCCAATTTCCAAAATTTTAATTTTCACATCAATTTATTTAATCATTATTATTTTATTTATTTGTTTATTAGTTTATTTTTAAAATCCAATCTTTAAATAATTCTTCGAATTCCAATTTTTTGAACTTAACTTCCAAAATTCCTATTCTTAAATTCCATTTGTAAGACTCCAATTTTCAGACAAATTTCAAAAATCCAATTTTCACTCGAAGAGTTTTAATTCCATTCCGGTTCTCAAATAATCTGTTGTTCCTCTTGATTTTACATAAGCATGATTGCAATTTTCATAATTCTAGAATAATGGAATTTGTGATACTAATTTGTGCAAGATAAATCTGGCTTTGGTGGGGGCCCCACAATCGTGATTTTATGATTGATTGATTGGTTGATTTTATTGTCGTGCGTGATTAATTTATTCCACTCTATGACATGCATGCGATTATTCTGTGTTTAATTGCTAACATTTGTTTTCCTTGAAGTAAATCAGTCCATCACTTAGGTACATCTTTTGTCTTCCTATTCATTCAGTTATTTTGTTTTGAGTGATATTCATTTGGTATCCATGTTTGATGAATCAATTGTCATGATTGCTTCATTTTATTAATAGAAACCCATTTTAGGGACTTAGAGGGGTGCTACGGTCTTTACCGTACTTTCCCGATAAGTAACCTGAACCCCGAACCCGATTCGGTTTTTCGTAAACCACATTTTCCAAATAAGGAGTCATACTTAGGGTTTTCTTTCTTATTTTGTTTACCCTTTTAAAAATAAAACAAAAATAAGTGGTGACTCAGTCATTGTTTTTAATAAATAAAATCAATTTTTCAAAATAAAAATCGAGCTCGCCATGGAGTGGGAATGCATGAGCCGAAATGCGGGGTTCACACCATGTTATGTTTGCTCATGCAAATTAATATATATTATATAAATTAAATTTAATTATTTTACTATATCTTTTATATAATAATTAAATAAAAATATAAATTTATAAATAAAATCATTAATATTTTTAAATGAAAAACCTTATTCCAAATTAAATATATTATAATTTTAAATTTAATGTGTTTTTAAATGCTATGTATTATTATAAAATATCATAAAATACATTTGTTTTGTTTTTTTTAAAAAAAAACTTGAATATCATTATTATTTTTTAGAGTTTTTTTTTAAAAAAACATTTCTATGAATTTTGATTATTTTTTGTCCTATTGATATTTTGTATCAAAATATTTAATGATATTTCTTATATATCCTTATATATCCATAAAATCAAGTTATCGATATATTCGTTAAACCCGATATGTTTATCCTTGTATGTAGCTTCATGATTAATTTTATATAGCTTAATGATGTAAGAATGTTTATAGAGAAGGAAGTATGAAATCTCATATATATATATATATATATATATATATATTATCATAAATGCTTCTTATGTAAACAACAATGTAATGTAAAAATCAAGACACGTGCTATCTCATGAATATATTTGTAATATGCGTCTTCTTCAACAGAGGCTTATTAAATTTATATATTAAGCAATGAAAAAAAATACATAGTGATGACATAATTTTAATAATTTTTTAGAAGCCCAAAAGCTTTGACGTACAAAAAAAAAATGATATCAAATTTGTAAATCACATCTATAATTGACAAATTTATTTAAAGTAGTTTGAAACATGGTGACTTACTTTCCATTCAAGATTCAAGGTTATTGTTTGTTCAATTGAAATATTACACGTAAGTCTAAAGAAAGTCGAATACATCTAAATTAGTTTTTCCGATAAAGTAATTGTTAGAAAAATTAGGCTAATCCAACCAATGGTAATCACCCTAAAGGGGGGATCATTAGGGTGATGGTCTCTTTTTGCAAATTTAAACTATGTGAATGTAAGAGACAATTATATGCAAGTATATAATAAACAATATAAGGACAATTGCATATAAATTTAAAGTGTAGGGAAGAGAGAATGCAAACACAAGATTTTATAGTGGTTCAGGCGCAACTCGGCCTACATCCACTCTCCTCTAACTTCAATCCCAAGCTTGAGGTTCCACTAATTCAAGGCTTCCAAACCAAGCCTTCAAGCAATACAATTGGATTATGGTTCCAATTCACCCTCTTAGACTTTTGGCTCCAAGCACCCTTTACACTTCTCAAGAGATACCCCACTCTTTAATAACCCCTCAAGTGATACCACACACTTGAGAAACTTCCCTCTCAAAGATTTACAAATAAAAGATCTCACAAAATCCTAGTATAAAAACTTTAAGCTCGAATGATACAAAAAAACTAGAATTGAAAGATGCACTTATATGCAAGTTTTAGAACAATGGTGCACTAAAAAAACACTCTTCCAATGCTTAAATATATTCAAGAAAGGTTTGGGAAAGTTAAGCTTATGAAACAATGAAGATTGAAGTCTTTTTATAGAAGAAAAAAACCAAACTAGCAGTTGGGGGTCGATCGGTTGACTAGCCATTAGCATTTAATGTTGGCAGGTGACCGTTGGATCTCGACCGATTGAGGTTCAACCTTGATCGGATGAACAACCGTTCTAAAAAAACGACCGGTTGAGCTGGAGGTCGACTGATTACTGTTCATCCGGTTCAACCGGTTGAGTCGTTTTTGGCTCAACAACCAACTTTTTTAACTTAAAACCTTTTAAAGAAGTTTGAAACAACATTTGACACAAGGTTTTAGTTGAAAACATGAAATCATCCAATTTTAAAAATATTTAAAACAAAATAACTCTTGGATGATTTCAGTGTATAAGTAAATAATGTAATTGATGGAAATCTTAGTGCACCAACAACCTTACAAAGAGATCTTATGAAGCTGTGGTCTTGAAAAACACTTCTCTTTAAAGTGGTCTTCTTCTTCATGATTTCTCTTTGGTTTGATTTGTCTTTGTGATTGCCACTTTGGAAATCATCTTGTCTAATCACACTTGAAATATAATCATTAGTTCTAAACTTTGTTTTGTTATAATCAAAACCGAGATTAACCAAACCCTGGTTTCACAATAATATTGAATTGAAAGTTTTACTTGAATTAACATGTATTGAAAGAATTTTAAATTGAAAATTTGAAAAGAAAAATCTTTCTAAATAATTAAAATAATTTGAAAAGAAATTTTAAATTAAGAATTTTAATTTGGAATGAATTTTAAAAAGAAAAAATTTTCAATTTTTTTTAATTTAAAATACGAAATCTTTCCAAATCCTTTTAAAACTCATAAGTTTCTAAGTTATTTTTAGTAAAATATGATTCCTAAATTGATTCCAAATTCATTAGTTTTGTTTCCAATATATAACATGCCTAAATGTGCTTTTTTTTTTTGGATAAATACGTGACTTAATATAAGGTGGTATTTGTTTTTTTACTTAATTTTAAATAGAACTTTAATGCTTAATGGTGTTAAATATTAGGTTGTTTGTTTTTGTAGTATTTTATTTCTATTAAGTATTAAAAAGTAAAAAAAAACCAATATATTATTTTTTTCTATTTAGAAAAAGCTACAAATTTTTATTTTTTCTATTTAGTAAAAAATTTATAATAAATTATAAAAAAGTAAAAAACAAACAACCTAACTTCTGAAAACAACTTAAGTTAAAACTCATAAGTTTCTAAATTATTTTTAGTAAAATATGATTTCTAAATTGATTCCAATTTCATTAGTTTTATTTCTTGTCTAAATGTGTTTATATATATATATAAATACGTTTAGGTTTTTTTGTACATACTGAGAGAGACTTTTAGTAAAAGTATTTTATCTCGGGGTTTTTAATGACATCCTTTCACCCCTCTCATTGTAGCCTATTGCATATTGATTTTTCAATTTCGATTATTTAGATGTAAGTCATTGTTTGACTTCTAAGGATTTGTGTCCACTCACAGCTTCCGGTGGCAGTGAGCCATGGACCCGAAGCGGCGGAAGACCGAGTTTCCGAAGGAGATTGCTAGCGATTTCGGTGCCGTGGATTCTATGGAACTCAGCGTCGATAGTGAAGATGATGCGAGTGATCTCAGCGATAATTCCTATGATGAGGACGCAGATGGCGACTATCGGTGAGTGTTGCTCTACAAAAATCTCTGATATTTTCTCCGCAACCAAACACACATTGAACATGGATGTCCACTTCAGAATTTAACTCTCACTTTCATGCCATGAGACACTCTCGGTCTTAATGATCTCTAAGATCTGATTATATTCAATTAACCTCTTAATTACTCTAATTAACATCTGATAATGATCAAAATATTTCCCAGGATGGTAGAAAAGTTTCCATCTTTTTACCTTTTCTTATTGGAGGACAACTGTCCACCAGCAAGAGAATTTTGCGAACTCTGCCAGTTTGGGATAAGGTTGAAGCGGAGGCACACATCCAGAGAGAAAATATTTCTTTACAATAACATTACACATGGGTACTACATAAACACGCTGAAGAACTTTTAAGACTAGTGGGGGCACGCTCCCACCGACCACGGAATTTCTCTCCAATACGTAGCACACAAGCCAGCTGGTACTTGGTTGGGTAGTGCCTGAACTCTTAGAATAAGACTAGTGGGGGCACGCTCCCACCGACCACGGAATTTCTCTCCAATACGTAGCACACAATCCAGCTGGTACTTGGTTGGGTAGTGCCTTAACTCTACGCGATTCAACGCCGCGTCATCCTCCACCATACATCGTGGCCGTCCAACACTTAATCGTGATCGTCCATTCCGACTCTACTTCTACCACCCCTAACCATAGTTAATTCTGCTGGCCCCTATATATACCCCCGCCTCGAGATGTTTTCATAGCTCATCGTTTCCATCAAAGGTTTCAAAGGAGTAGGCTACGCTTCAGGTAACAAATACTAATCCTACGCTTATTGGTTCTGCAGATTTTGTTTGGGCGGTGAGAAAATATGATATGGTTTTGTGGAAAGAGAATAAGATGAACGTCCTTGTAGGGTTTTGTTCCTACTATTAATTGGATGCTGTTGGAATTCAAGTATCACATGTGTAAGTGTTGTCTTCCCTTGTGTGTTTGATCTTTATAATCAGCCCAATTTTGTGAGGCTTTGCTTTTATAAAGGAAATGATTTTTTAAGAAAATAAAATATAATTAAAATTAATATATATTTTTAAATTATTTAATATTTATATAGATGAATTAAATAAATAAAATGATTTTAAAATACTATATAAAAATAATTTTTTATTTTTTATTTATTTTCTATTTTTTATATGTACTTTCTTTTTCTCGCATTTTTCCTCAAATTTTCTTATAACCAAACATAACCCATGCTCGTATATTTGATTTGCATTATCACGACACTACGTTAATATTTTCTTTGCATATTAAAAAACAATAAAAGTTATTTTTTAAAATTTATTTGAAATAAATTGTTATTAGTTGCTATTATTTTAATTATTATTAATTTTTAACCCAAAAAAATTGATTAAGTTTATGCACGATTGTCAAGAATCATAACTTTCAACTATGATTCTTCAAGCAGGTAACCCTTTCAACCTTCAGGTTGTAATATTACTGTGACCTTATTCATTTGAGATTCTTACAGATTTTGTTCAATTAGGCATTCGGAAAATAATATTGTTATGCTCTATTTATCGCCTAAGAGAAGGTAGGAAAATAATATTGTTAAGAATAATTAAAAATTATAATTTACATGGAAAATATCTAGAACCCCAACCTTGCAAAAAGGAAAATGACAAAGTAAGCATCATAAAAATGAGCTTTTGGGTTTGTAAGTCATTGTGTAGAATATGAAAAAAAGATAATGGGAAAGTTAAATCTTAAATTTATGCTATGTTTGGTTAAAGGATTAAGAAAAGAAGAAAAAAAAATTAAAGAAAATTGTTTTCTCCTATTTGATTTCACAATGAAAAGTATAAAAGAAAATCAAATATGATTAAAATTAGATAAAAATTTATATATTTTAAAATTTTTTAATTTTTACATAATGAAAAAAAATAAGTGAAATGAATTTAAAGAAACTTATAAAAATAATTTATTGATTTTGAATGAATTTTATATTTTCATTCATTTTTTTCTTTCCTTTCATTTTTCCTCTCTATTTTCTTTCTCTCATATTTTTCCTTAAATTTTATGGAACCAAACATAACCTTAATAACTAAATAAGTCTAATGGGACTTAATGATACTACTCACCTTTTGTTTTATGTGAAAAAGGTATTTGTCGTCCAATTTGATTGGATTTTTCTATTATTTTGTGGTTTGTTGAATATTGTCCAGTAAAAATTACATTGATGGTATAATTGATTAAATATATTTGTTGTATGCATCATAAATTGATATTTTTACTTCCATTATCATTTTCATTTCTTATTTTTACTCAATTTCTTTCTCATTTAAAATAAGGAGGAACGATAAAATTTTAAAATTATATAAGTAAGATGTATTTAGCCAAAACTTGATAGAAGATGAATGAAATTGTCTTTTAATTATATAATACACTTAAACATATGAATCAAAGTGCTCAAACATACGCTTGAGTTTACGTATATATACTCAGCTCATTTTCCTACCATTTGACAATTTGGTGGTAGTTTTGTCATTTTTCAAACTCTTTTGTCTTAATATCCAATTATCTTTTGAAGATGGTTTTCTATGTTAAAATTACACAAACCCCAATCATTTCACGTCTTCAACCATATTAATCATTTCAATTGATTTTAATCCTTCAAATATCAGGACAAAATTGACTTTGGTCCCTCAAATTTTGTGAGTGTTAAATAAGACAAGTTAATTAGTTCATAAAGTATGCATAAATATTTCTATTGTTTGTGAAGTGTAGAGATGACACATCTAAAATGTATATAGAAAAATGCTTCTTTAGATATGAAAGCTAGCACATCTTTTCACATTTGATATCCAAACATTTCCAAATATCTTTGTAATACTATTTTGTTATTTATATTATTTTTCTTTTTTCCTTTTATTTTAAATTTATCATCTCAAAATCATAATAAGTGATGGTACTTTTATTTTTTTTCTTATGGTTTTAACTTGATCGTGAACCTAACTTTTTGTTTGGTTAAAATCTTTAATTTTTTAATTAAAATAAAATACAAAAGAAAATATATTCTTCATAAAAAAATGTATTTAGCCTTTTATATTAATTTCATAAAAAATAGGTATATCCTTAAGAAAAATAGGTATATTCATTGCTAAGGGAACTAGAATCCCTATCTCTCTTATCATAGTCTATATATTCATTTAGGGACCTTTGGTAAGTAATTGGAAGTCCTTACTCACTACAAAACGAACTTTGGAACCTTAGTGTAGACCTTTCATTTTGTCCCTCTAACATATGTCTTTAAGTTCACTTCTAGTATTCCACAATGTTTCCTTGGTGGCCCATTACTACTTGTGTAACATATATTTTCTAAGTCACATTGAGAACTTTGGTTGAAGGATTTATCTAACTCCATTGTGACTCTTGGCAGCCATAATTTAAACTTAGGCCCATTTAGACACTTTAAGCCCATTTAGGTTCATTCAAGCACCCTAGGTTCATTTAGACACCCTAGGTTCATTTAGGCCCACTTGGCCCACTAGACATTTTTAGCGTGACTTGTATGGTTGCATGGATAATTTATCTCATTTACTTATTTATTTATTTTTATTTTTTATTATTACTATCAATCACTTTTATTTAATCATTTATTTATTTTATTTGTTTATTTATTTTAATTTATTTTTATTATTATCAATCACTTTTATTTATTTAGAAGTTTTATTTTTTTTATTTATTTGTTCATTATCTTGTTATTTATCTATTATTATTATTTTTTTTTATCATTCTCCGGTTTATTTAGTCATTTTTATTTTTTATTTATTTATCCGATTTAATAATTTGAAGTTTTTAGGAAAATATGCCAATGGGCAGAGTCTTTGGAGAAGGTAGGACTCTTTACGTGATATACATGGATTCATTTTTTGAAATTGAAAAAGAGATTTTCTGGTGCATGAGACATAAGATTTGGAGATAGGAGGAGTCCTCAGCTGGGACGACTCTAATTTCTATAAAAACACGGGCTGGTGGAAATTTTGAGTGGGATGGTGCAAAGATTATTTTTCAGAAGGAGATATAGCAGGAAGAAGTATTGGGATTCAAAGATTCTAGTGAAGAAAAGAGTTTTCTGGTGACGAGTTGTTAGAGAAAGGGAAAAGGAACTTTTTTGGACTTTGGGAAGAGAACTTTTCAGGATTTTGGAAGAGAACACGACGGACTAGAAGAAACAATACTTCTTGAGAAGAGATCCTTCCTGGTATGGTCACACACAACTTATATTTTCTTATTTTTTTATGGACCAACATCATTTTTCTACAGATCTGTGTGTTACTCTATTGATTAGTGTGAACATCTAGGGTTGTTTACCTATATAATTGAATATCTTTATGTATATGTATACCCTGTTTTCTGGTTTCGCTTTGGTCCTTTTTGATAAATGGTTGATGTATGGGTTTGCCTTTGTTGTTGGTGTTTGAGAATCATGCTCTCGTTCTCCGATATCCCTACCATCTTTTGAAAAAAAAAAAAAAAAAAAAAGCCAATTTCAACTCCATCTGGACCCATAAATTCTCAAGGATATTACCATTCTGCTACAACACCAAGGAAAGTTATTTCTCTTGCCTTTATTTTTATGTTGTAATTGAGTTGTAGAGATTTTCTTGGGATTTAGGCTTTGGGTTTAAGTATTTAGTTTGGCTGAACCGGGTTTGGAGCTTTGATCGAGTTTAACGGTGTTTGTGAACTGGTCAATCTTTAACGTTATTGTGGGAAATCGAAGCTCACTATTTAAAAGGCTTTGGAGCCATTATTCAAATATTGGTTAACCAAGAAATCTTTCCACGACTCAAAAGAAAGGTATTACGGATCGGATTATCGACCCATATTTGAAGAGGCTATCATGAAACTTAAGGTTGCGCTAGAATGCTTCAAGGAGTTGCTAAAAGTTAAAGGGCAAGCTGTAGGTGGACGAGTGAGTTTCCTCCATGGTGATCATAAGGCGGGTGATGCGACTCATGGTAGCTTAGCTTTAAAGGCGTATCAACAAAATTTATACCTTAAATACTATTACTAAAGTAGCCAAGCTACTATAGCATAGTGGTTCTAGGATCGTTCCTTGCTGGAAGGGTTTTCGCAAACACAAGTGATATTCAAATTAGGAAAATAGGTGATTTTCTTATGGATGTTAGCTTTAAAAGAAGATGTAAATATTTGGAAAGATTTAAACTAATCTAAGCTAACATTAAAGACAAAAATGAAAGGGTGTAAAAACAAGTTTCTCAAAGATAGGATAGCTATGCTCTGGCTCTTATGCAAATTGGAAATCTCGGGGATAGGCTCCTCGCGTTGGGGTTGCAACTATGCTTTGATGCTTGCTTCCCGAACCGGTATGGATTTAGCAAATCAAGTTTTAATCCTTTAAAATGGCAAAACAGATGGTAGTGAATTTCATCAATGGTTATTCACCTTAGACTTCCTTTGAATGGCTTGTAAGAGATAACTAATGGTCTAAAGCCAAAAGCTTACCAAATATTGGCAACTCAAAGTCATTCCAAGTGATAAACTCACCTTTCAATGGCCATTGAAATTGGTTTTAACGGATTAATACAAAACTTGGAATTGAAAACCTCACCTTCCAATAGCTCGTAGGAGATAACTAATGGATAGAAATCCAAAAGCTTATCAAGTATTGGCCGTTGGAAGTTGTCCAAAGGAAATAAAAACCAAACTTTGCATTAATAAACCTTTAATGAAAAACGACTACCTTACCTTCCGGGTGCGAGAAATTTCCATGGGATTGCATCCAAGCCATCACATAACATCCATACTTTGAGAAACTAAAAGTTTTAGCCAATCATCCTCTGAGGAAAAACCCTCAGAGGCTGTTTGGCTACTAAGAAAATAGAAACGGAGAAGAACAGGAGAAGAGAGAAAAACAGAGCTTTATATATTTCTATATCTATATATCAATTATTTTGTTACAACGGATGCAAGGGGATATAAATAGAGAAGTTTTTCCAACCTTCCTAGCTAAGAAATCTTATGATTGGTGGATTACAAGGAGAAGAATGGAAATTTATACAAAAATATCCAAAAGAAAAGATCTCGTGTGGAGTCGGCAGAAACAGGGGAAAATTCGCACCACGCAAGGGGGTGTGCGAGTTTCGCACACCATTCGCACGGCTGAGGGGGGTGTGCGAGTTTCGCACAAGCCTGGAGCAGTTGTCTTCCGAAGGCCATATCTTCCTCGTTTCAGCTCCAAATCGTACACGGTTTGAAGCGTTGGATTCTTGACTTCCTGAGCTTTGAAATGGTATATAGCATATAGAAAATGGGCTTCGGGAAGTGCTCCAAAAGTGCGAAAGAAGACTGCAGCTGCTGTCCTCTATTTTCCTCTTTGCTTCCCTTTGCTTCTCTTTGCTTCTCTCCTTTTGTTGGCTTGCTTTGGTGTAGCTAAAAGCTTGCTTTAACTTGTCCAAGAAGCTCCTCCATCATTTGGCATGCTTGAATTGATTCATAAGCTGATATAAACATGTAAACTTGCGACAAATTGGTTAAAACCAATTACTAAGGACCTTAATGAATTAATTGGGTTAAATGAATATGATTACTACACAAAGGTGCTTAAAACCATTATAATTAGGTCTACAAAATAGCACTTTTTGGTAGTAATCAGCAGGAATGTCAGTATTCACACTCGTCTTATGGTGGCTAATATATTGACTCTAAGATTAAAGGACTTTGAGGAATTGGAGCTATGGCTGACAACAGTGTTTCTTGATACTCCCTAAAACTTCCATGGCTTGAATCAATCTAGAAGAAGTTGCATGGTTGCCTATGGGTCAAGATTATTTATGCTTGGAGGGTGCAATGATGGCAAAGCTCTTGGGGAAGCCACTGCTAATGTCAAAGGTGAGACTGATCAAGAGTCAGTTGCAAAGCAAGATGATCATGGCTATTATAATGTAGATGGTTCTTATACAGGTGTACAATAAAACAATGGAATGGTTTATTATTTGCCTGGCTACAATTTGTATGTTAGTGGGACTCTTATGGGTGTTGATGGGTAATGCATTAGTCAACCTCCTTACTTTTCATCAAGATATCTTCAACAGCATGTTCCTTATGAGACAGAAGTTGTATCGTGTTATTCATGAGGTTCGACTTATGCCTAGGAGATGCTACAAATGGAACCAATGCTAATTTTGGAAAGCGTAAAGTCTAGTTCACGTCCTATTGCTTCAATGAAGGCAAACAACTTTCCCTCCATGAAAGACATGCGCACCCAACCCAATGATAAAACAAGTGGAAAGATAATCCACAAATAGTGTGGTTTTCTTATATTATGTGGATGCAAGAATTACCGTTCCAAGAAGAGACCCATGATTCTATTAATGCTATGAAGGCCTCGTGAGTAAGAAAATTGTTATAAATAGCTTATGCATTGAGGAGAAAAATAGGAGATTCGAAGATTGTTTTGAGAGAGGGGAAGAAATATAGGAAATTCAGAGATTGTTTTTCAGAGGGAGAAAAGAAAAGGGAGCACAAAACGGGAGATATAGGAAGAAAGGAAGAAAGGAAGTTGGATTTTCCTTTTCAGTAGAAGGGGTTTTCTAGAGGCTAAGAGATATGAAAAAGGACACTAGAGAGGAAGATTTAAGGGATCGTTTAGGTGGGAAAAGGAGAACAACGGTTCACAAGGTTTTCTTTTGAGGATTTGGAGAGAAGAACCATAGCGGGGAAAGCCAAGTAATCGGGTGGAGACTACCCATGTGCGTTTTCAACCATTTTTTATGCTTTATCTTATGTTCAATTCTGATGATTCTCTCATGGTTCTAGGCATTTATTTTGTTGATTGGTGTGGGTAGAAAGGGCCACAAATTGTTGTGTTGAAATTGGTTCTTTGTCTATTTGCTATGTTCTTCATTCTCATTAATACCATTGATTCCATCTAAAAGAAATCTGCATTTGGGCTTGTATTTGAATATGATGATAGAAATCCTACCTTGTTTATGTTAAAAATCTGTTTTGAATCATTCCCTCATTTTAGCCCATGGATCCGCTCTTGAAATGAGGCTATTGATGTTCCCCTTCTGCTCATCCTTACCCCGGAATTTTTTTAATGTTTTCATCTATGCTTTCTGTTCCTTCTTTCACACGGTGTTGGAGTCCTCGTCTATGTGTTCGAGCATGTATTGGGGAAATGACGGAAGTGTTGATATGAGGGATGAAGTGTGCAACAATCTCACTCAAATATTGGATAGTTAATTCCAAGGAGTTGTAGTGAACTGAAGAAACTAGAGGTAGCAAGCTATGAAGACCACTAAATGGGGTTGCAAAGGAGATTCTGGGTGATTTCGAAAAGCCTAAAATCGAGGCCACAAAATTTAGAGAAGGGGGATAATAGATGCAGTTGTTGCAGCCCGTATTTTGAATGCCATTCTTGTCATTCCCAAGTTGAACCATAAATCTTTTTGGAAGGATAGCAACAACTTTTCTGAAATCTTTGATGCGGATTGGTTTATTTCATTCCTATCAAAAGATGTTAAAATCACTAAATGACTTCCTAAAGAGGAAGAGAAGATTATGGTTCAATATACCATGCGTGTTCCAAGGAACTGTACTCCAAGTTGCTATCAGAAACGTGTCTTACTTATACTCACGTTAACAATTAGACTACCATGCATGCATGCCTTTCCTTAAGAAATAATTCCAAGTGGCAGACGTGTGGGTCCCTCTTGAAAGAAGGCCGTATAAGGTTGATGACTAAGCCACAACCAAACTACTTTGCATATCCAGAAGCCAGTTTTGGAATGGTTTCGGCTTGGGGTGGTTATGTGTTTATTATCAATTTGATTCTGCTTTGTGCCATGGTGCTTTTGATTTTAGGCAGGTATTCGATGAGGTTGTACATGGCGTATAACTGCAGGTATATATTGGGAATGTTGCTTGCTATGCAAACTTGATTTGTGAGCCTTCAGCTTATGCAGTCTGTGTAGGGAATTAAACCGAATTCCCAACCCGTGAGAAACAAAAATTAGAGAAAACACATGCCAAAGAAAAACAATCACACACACAAGACAGTATTTACGTGGTTCGGCAATTTGCCTTTGTCCACGAAGTTGCAGGGAAATCACTATTATCAGGGAAGAATACAGAGTAAAACCTAGCGGCTACAATATTCTCTATATATATAGCACGACAACCCCACCATACTAAAAAAACCCGAATTACAAAAGGTGGTTCCACAATGGGCTAAACGGGCCCAACAGGCCTCAATAAATCTCCCACTAAAAAGCCATGCAATATTATTCGGGTCGGGTCGTCAAACCGGATCAAACAAAACTAGGCTCCACAAAGCCCAACAAATCTCCCACTTGGAGACTAGTCCAATCACCAACATCAAACCGCTATCCTCCAAGAAACAAGCCCTCATCCCTACAACTCATCCTCCTGTCCTCAAGCTAGAAGACCAATTGAAGCTGCGCACAGCTTCAACTTCTCAATAGTGACACCCTTAGTCAACATGTCTGCAGGGTTCTTAGATCCACAAATCTTCTCAAGTATTACCAGTTTATCCTCAACAAGATAACGGATAAAGTGGTATTTTGTTTGTATATGTTTCGACTTTGAATGAAAAGCCGAATTTTTGGCAAGAAAAATTGCACTCTGACTATCACTGTGTAGAATGCCCATCTCCTGCTTCTTACCTAATTCATCTAAGAAACCATGTAGCCAAATCATCTCCTTTCCAGCTTCGTTCTTGCTGCAACATACTCAAACTTACGTAGTAGACAAAGTAATAATCTTATGTAGATTTAAAGTCCATGATATATTTGTACCACCTAGAGTAAAAACAAACCCAAGTAGTACTCTTTCTACTATCAATATCACCAGCAAAATCAGCATCTACATAACCCTGTAGTTTCAAACTTGCACCTGTGAAGCAAAGACATGTATCTAATGAACCCTTCAGATATCTTAAAATCCACTTGACTGCTTCCCAATGCTACTTTCCAGGCTTACTCATGAATCTGCTCACAACTCCCACTGCATGTGCAATGTCTGGCCTTGTACACACCATAGCATACATCAAGCTGTCAATAGCTAAGGCATAGGGCACCTTGCTCATATGGTCCCTTTCTTCTTTCGTCTTGGTGTTGTTCTTTGCTTAGTTTGAAATGACTACCCAAGGGTGTGCTCACTGGTTTAGCTTCATTCATGTTGAACCTGCTGAGAACTTTCTTCACATACTCTGACTGTGAAAGCTTCAATGTACCATTAGCTTTGTCTCTAATGATTCTCATACCAAGGATTTGTTTTGCAGCTCCCAAATCCTTCATTGCAAAATGTTTGGACAATTGTTTTTTCAGATTATTAATCTTCTCAATGTCAAACCCTGCAATAAGCATATCATCCACATACAACAGTAATATGATGTAAGAATTGTCAAAGGACTTAACATAGCAACAATGATCAGCTTCACATCTCTTAAACCCAATTCTATGCATAAAATTGTCAAACTTCTTGTACCACTGTCTAGGAGCTTGTTTAAGGTCATACAAGCTCTTTCTCAGTTTGCAGACTAGATTCTCTTGTCCCTGAACAATGAACCCTTCTGGCTGAATCATGTAAAGGTCTTCCTCTAAGTCACCATGAAGGAATGCTGTCTTCACATCTAACCGCTCAAAATGTAAGTTTTCATGCAGCCACCATTCCAAGTACAAGTCTAATTGTTGACATCTTCACAATTGGAGAAAATATCTACGTGTAGTCAATGCCCTCCTTCATGTGGAACCCTTTAACAACTAATCGGCCTTATAACGTTTTGCTACCATCATGCTCATTCTTTATTTCAGTATACCCACTTGTTGTGCAAAGCCTTCTTTCCTACTAGCAATTCAGTCAGTTCCCATGTCTGATTCCCCAACAGGGAATCCATCTCATCCTTCATGGCTAACTCCCACTTGCTTGAATTCTCATCTTGCAAGGCTTCATTATAACTCTGGCTCACCACCATCAGTCAACAAGAGATAATTTAAAACAGGTGAATAACGACGTGTGGAGGTCTAATGTTCTGGAAGATCTGCGAACTTCAGCTACAGGTGTACTCAAATCTACCTGTGAATTTACATTCTCTTTATCTCATTCACCCCCATTTTGGACAGTACTTTCAGTCAATTCATCTAAGTTGACAAACTCAGATTTCTTTTGATCTATCTCTATAACATCTGACACTACTGATTGACTTTGTCCTTGTACATAACTGTTCATTAAATATCACATTTCTACTTGATGATTTTCTGTTTTGTTCATCCCAAAACCTATAGCCAAATTTCTCATCACCATAGCCAATGAAAAAAACATATTTTTGACTTTGCATCAAGTTTACTACGAGCATCAGAATCAATATGAACATAAGAAACACAACCAAAAACTTTTAAATGTGAAAACTTCACCTCTTTACCGCTCCAAACCTCCTCAGGAAGTTTGAACTCCATGGGAACTGATGGTCCTCGGTTTATCAGGTAAGTTGCAGTGCTAACAGCATCAGCCCAAAAAGTTTTTGGTAGTCCAGCATGCAACTTCATACTTCTAGCACGCTCATTGAGAGTTCTATTCATGCGCTCAGCCACACCATTCTGCTGTGGTGTCCTATGAATGGTCTTCTCCATCCTAATTCCCTGTGCAGCACAATACTCACTGAATCCTCCATCTATGTACTCTCCTCCATTATCTGATCTCAAACATTTTACTTTCAAACCTGTTTCTGTCTCAACCATGACCTTCCACTTCTTAAAAGTTACAAATACATCAGATTTATTTTTCAGAAAATAAGCCCATACCTTTCTACTTGAGTCATCAATAAAGGTGATGTAGTACCTTGAACCTCCTAGGGATGCAATTGGAGAAGGCCCCCACAAATTTGTGTGTACTAGTTCCAATTTTTCAGCCTTCGGTGTCCTGCCAGTTTTCAAGAAGCTCACCTTTTTTTGCTTTCCTAAGATGCAACTTTCACACATGTCAAAATCAATGGACTTCAATTCTAGTAGTTTTCCTTTTGGCAGCAACATCTTCATCCCTTTCTCACTCATGTGACCAAGTACGTGGTGCCATAGGCTTGTATCGATGCTTGCATCAAAGCAAGCGCAATTGTGTCTCTTGGACATGAGGTCAAATACAGAGTGCCAGTCTTCTTTCCACGAGCCAATACCCTAGCTCCCTTTGTAACCTTTCAAGTACCACCAACAAATAGTATTGCATGTCCTTCATCATCAAGTTGTCCAACAGAAATCAGATTCCTCCTCAGGTCAGGAATATGTCGAACCTTCTCCAGTAACCAAACAGACCCATTGGGCAACGATATCCAGACGTCTCCCAGACCCACAATATCCAAGGCTGAACCATCGGCCAAATACACCTTACCAAAATCACCTGTAACATAATTCTGTATGATTTCTGGTGTGGAGTGGTATGAAACTGAAGCTCCCGAATCCAAAACCCAATCATCAAGTGGACTATCTCTGCAAGAAGTAATGCATCCTGTACCTCTTACATTACTGCATTAGCGAGAATCATCTTCATTCTTCTTCTTAGGGTTTTTGCATTGCCTTTTAAAGTGACTCTGTTTTCCCACAATTCCCAGCATTGTACTTGTTGGCCTGATCTAGATTTGCTTATATTCCGATTAGAATTTCTGGAATTTGATCTACCACGATTTGAATTTTTGTTATTACCTCGCCTCTTGTCTCAAGGTTTAGGACGGAACCGAGATCCTGAGGTTTCACCTGCATCTCTTCGGCGAATCTCCTCGGCCTGAATTAAATCTCGTATATCATTGTACTTGAGCTTTTCCTTTCCAGTAGAATTGCTTCTTGTCATCCTCATTGCCTCCCAACTATTTGGCAAAAGAAGCCAAGGCGATCGAGCACGAATCTCATCATCAAAATCAATTTCTAGAGACGACAATTGATTTGTGATTGTATTAAATTCATTCAGATGTTGTGCTCTCGATGCATTCTCTGCCATCTTCAAATTGAACAATTTCTTCATTAGATGCACCTTATTGTTTATGGACGGCTTTTCATACATACCGGACAAAGCCTTCATCGAGATCTGGCTGTGGTCTTCTCCTTTACAACATTGTGTGTAACAGACCTAGACAGAGAGTTAACTTAATAACTCCTAGAACCCTGTGCATCAAGAAGCGCCCATTCCTCGGCCTTCATACTCTCAGGTTTTGTCCTCAAAAGAGGCAGATGCAATTTCCTCCCATAGAGATAATCTTCAATCTGCATCCTCCAAGACCATAAAAGTCTGTGCCATCAAACTTTTCTATTCCAGACGTCTTTCCTGCTTCCTCTACCATTGCTCCCACTCAAACCTAACCCTAGGCTCTGATACCAGTTGTAGGGAATTAAACCGAATTCCCAACCCGTGAGAAACAAAAATTAGAGAAAACACATGCCAAAGAAAAACAATCACATGCACAAGACAGTATTTACATGGTTCGGCAATTTGCCTACGTTCACGGAGTTGCAGGGATATCACTATTATCAGGGAAGAATACAGAGTACAACCTAGCGGCTACAATATTCTCTATATATATAACACGACAACCCCACCATACTAAAAAAACCCTAATTACAAAAGGTGGTTCCACAATGGGCTAAACGGGCCCAACATGCCTCAATAAATCTCCCACTAAAAAGCCATGCAATATTATTCGGGTTGAGTCGTCAAACCGGATCAAACAAAACTAGGCTCCACAAAGCCCAACAGTCTGGGGAACATGTGGCTACAATGGGTGTGTTTTTGATTTGGATATAAGAGTTGATACCGAAGCCACCGGTTCAACTATTGAAAAACTAAAGGTGCCAAAGGGAGTTTTCTGTCATTGTCTTGAGGTTTGAGTTAGATTAAAGAGAAATAGAGTGGCTATATGCGTCTAAAAAAAATTGAAGAGATGGGTATCCTTGTTTGTTTCTCTGAGAGGTGAACGTGTGGTTGTAGCTGCTGGAAATCAAATAACCATTTTGCAAAATGATGATAACTACCAGGAGCCATGTGGAATTTTTACAAGTAATGTGACCTTGGGACATTTATATATGGGGAAACTTGTGTTTTGATGGGGCCATTTGGCAAATATATATTTTTCGGAACCCAACTTTATGAAATCTGAAAACCAGCTTTTAATGTGAAAAATTATATATTTTTTATGCACTCTAAGTCGGCTGCATTTTTTGTACCTAGATTGCTCTTTTTTTTTTTCCCTCTTGTACCCACCATTCGTCCTCTTCCTCCCTCTCCGGTGAAACCGCCAGTCGACGTCATCACCGACCGCCACTCATATCTCTCTTCAGTCGACAATCTCCCCATTTCTCCCTTTCCCTTCCCTCTTTCTCTCTCTTTCCTTTCTTTTTGACATCACCAAAAGAGAAGAAGGTGGTGGTAATGGTGGAGAACCAGGGTCGGAGGGAAGAAGGTGCGGCTGGTTGCCATTGACGGCGGCAACCAACAACTTTCCACAGGTCATTGACGGCGGCGGCGAAAAAAAAAAAATCCCCATTTGATCCCCAAGAAAATCCATCCCCCATTCATTTCCAGGAAAATTCATCCTCGTTTGATTTTCAAGAAAATCCATGCAAAACCCCCAAGAAAAACAAAAAAAAAAATTGTGTTTTTTTTTTTGCTCCTTGTGTTTTCTAGATATGTTCTAGGGGTCTCTTTGCTTTTGTACCATTGGATTTAAATTTCACGAACCCTAAATCCATGATTTTTTAGCCAAGCTGAAAAACACAACCTTTACCTGTCGGGCGATGAGAAGTGTGAGTGGCAATCGATGATGACGCTTGGTTGGCCGGTTTTCAGCGGGAGAGAGGGAGGAAGAGGTGGATGATGGGTACGGGAGGAAAGAAAAAAGGCAATCTCGGTACAAAAAATGCAGCTAGCTTAGAGTGCATAAAAAAGATACATTTTTTCACATTAAAAGCTGGTTTTCAGATTTCATAAAGTTGGGTTCCGAAAAGTATATATTTGCCAAATGGCCCCATCAAAACACAAGTTTCCCTATATATGGAGCTTGGTCAGAATCTCATGATGTTCTTGGAGTTTGCGATGACTCTGAAACTCTATATTTTATTAAAAGAAATGGTGCATTTATGCAGGTCATTAATACTTTCAAATGCCCCTAAGGAAATTATATTGATGGGACTGTACCCTATAGCATTAGCAGTTTGATGTCTCTTGTTGCTCCAGCTAGGCTCTTTGTGAAAGTCCATGCATAAAAGGGTCAACGGTTTGTATATGGGCAGGCATGTTATCATTTTTTTTTTCATGCAATCAGCAATGCTACAAGGGACAAAGTGCATTTGGAATTCAATTTCAGCACACAACTCAGAAGGAATTTACAACTCTACCGCCACTATGAATGAACTCCACTAATAGCTGCATCAAGGATTGAAAACGAGGTGGTTTGCGTCCTCTTTGAAGCCACGTTACAACATGCAACTTGTGTAATATAGAATCAATCAGCTTCCACAAATGATCTTACCTACATGCACCATTCACTCATTCTCAAGGGCAATCACACCATCATTCTCTTTCTTTTTTTTTTTGCTAAACAATTCCAGTTTCCTTCAAATTTCATCCTTAAAGAGTTTCTAGGTTCATAAAAATTCAGATTTCAAGAAACCACTTGCTGCGATTTTCATTCAACCACTTGTCATTCTAGATTTAAAATTTGTTTTAGCAACTTTAGAATATTCTAAAAAAATTTCCAAAACTTGTATGACTTTCCTCACTTCTTGAGCTTGAATTTAAAAATTTCATTTGAGTTAGAAATCTATTTTGGAATAGAAGATATAAATGAGTCTTTAGGGGGACTCCGTTTTCACCGAGTTAAGAAAAACTCGAGATATTTTTACAAAAATAAATAACCAGAAGACTTCTTAAATTTGATTCAATATTTTTACTCAATTTGAGGCTTCTTGAAATTGATCTTAGATGTATAAAATTAAAAAAAAAATGCCTTTTTTGAGGAAAATATGATTTTTCAAAGTCGTGCCTACTATGCATGCCAGATTCTGGACATCTGATTAGCTTTAGTGTTTTAAAAATATTTTTGAGTACTATCCAACCCTAAATTTATTTTTTATACATATAGACACTTTGAAATATGTGTGTGATTTTTTATTTTTATTTTTATGATTTTATGTGATCATTTATTATTATTTTTTTTTTTTTAAATTCGTTTATGCATGTCACGTTTTCTTATCAAATCTGGACTTTGTAGAACCTTTAGGTGTCTTTGCTATGATCTGTCCTTTGAATGAGTGTTTGGCTTTCGATATGTTGATCTAAATGTGTAGGAATTTTCTCCTAAAATTTCTCGTAATTAAATTCCACTCTAAGCCATTTTTTTAGAAATTGTTTTATGATGCTTTTTTTTCTAACTGCATGCTGATTGTTTTATACTTTACTTGAAATTGTTATTATTTTTGGAGTCATTTGATTTATCTTAGCTCAATTTTGGCTTTGACACTGTATATTAAACATAATAGATATTTTATATAATTTATGCTTGCCCTAACCACTCTAGCATCTTTTGAGGAATCTTATAAAATATACTTGCTATCTAGGTACATTCTCTATCCTCTAATTCCAAAATTCTATGAAAATGCATGTTATCATGAGCTATATCCATGTTTTGATTTAATCCTTGGGTGCTTAGATGTATGTTTGACTTGCTTGGATAAAATGCATATTTTGTGTTATATTTCTATACTAACTTTGATGTTTTATGATAGCGCTTGAAAAGCAATCCAGGTACACACTTTGACTCTTTTTTATGATCATGATTTGACTTTTTGACTTGACATGTTAATTCTGAAATCACCTTAGTCTATTTAGGTATCTATGATCAACCAATTAATTGCCTCATTTCCCTCAACTTAGTCAGTAGAGACCTTTGTAGGGCTTAAAGGGGTGCTACCTTCTAGAGGTACCTTCCCAATAAGTAACATGATTCCTGGACCTAGACTTGGGTTTTTCAAAGACATGCTTTTCCAAAAACTATGGAGTCATTTTTTAGGGTTTTACTTTCCCTTTAAAATAAAATAAAATAAGTAGTGACTTTGACTTTTCCAAAACAAAATTTTCAACATAAAAAACGAGTCTCAACGATTTAGTGGGGACGCACGTGAAAAATGCGGGTCCACACCTAGGTACATCCATTCCTAGAGGAATCTGTAACCCCTATATTCATTCTCATGGTCCATATATTCCTTTGGAGACACTTGGGAAGGAGTTGGAGGTTGTTCTTCACCCTGGAACAGACTTTGGAACCCTAGGTACATCTTTAAGAAAATTCAGTACATCTGATTCTCGAGCTACCGGGACCTCTATTTCTATTCTCATGGTTCATTGATTCCTTTAGGGACCCTTGGGAAGTGATTAGAGGTCGTTCCCACTTTGGAACGAACTTTGGAACCTTAGATACATCTTTAAAAAAATTGGTTCATCCAATTCTCGGGCTATCAAGACCCTTATTCCCTTCCTATAGCCCATTTGATCATTTTAAGACCCTTGGAAAGTGATCGAATGTCGTTCCCCCACCCCAAAATAGACTTTAGGACCCTTAGTACATCTTTAAGAAAATTTGGTATATCTAATTATCGGACTACTAGGACCTCTATATCATTTTCCATGGTCCGTTTGATCATTTGGGGACCCTCGAGAAGTTATTAGAGGTCATTCTCCACCTTATAACAAACTTTGGAACCTTAAGTATATCTTTAAGAAAATTTGATACATTCAATCCTTGAACTATCGTCACCATTATCTTCATTCCCATGGCTCATTTGTTCCTTTAAGGATCCTCAGGAAGTGATTGGAGCTCATTCTCCGTGACCCCGGAACGGATTTTGAAACTTTAGGTACATCCTTAAGAAAATTTGGTACATCTAATTATGTAAAAAAAATTGTTTTATCTTTTTTGTTCTTGATAATGAGAAAATAAGATGTTTTAGAAAACATTTTTTTAATTATTTTAACTTATTTTTTTAAATATTGTTTTAAAATATAGTTATACAAACATGAAAGATGATTAAAAATAAAGTACAAGAGATAAAAATTATTTTAAAAAATATTAAAAATAAGTTAAAAACATTTTAAGTTCCTAAATAAATTTTTATTTTATAAAATATTATAAAATTGTTTTTAAAAATTGTTTTTGAAAACATTTACCAAACAACTCTCCATAATTGTTACCACTCACTTTTTGAAATCAAAGTGATGAATGAACACTTCATACATTACAACAACAACAAGATCAAATTACTTGCTTTTAACACTTGTATTATAATAACAATAATGAATTCACGTTTTCTCTTGAAATTAGGAACGACAACGGACGGGTTTGGGACGGGTCATTCCCATCCCATTCTCGCACCTAATTATATAGTTATTTCCCATACCCGACACATACTCGTGTTGGGGTAGGTTGATTGGTTCCCATCCCCGTTAACAAAAGAATTAATAACCCTATCCCCGTCCCATCCCGAATGTCCATTGAGCGCTAATCCTAATTGGTGATGAGTAGATTTCATACCTAAATGCATTATCCTTTCACTACAAAATAACAAGATTATGATAATATACCAAATATGAAAAAATAATATCAAAGTTGAAATTAACACCACAACAGTCAATAATTTTAAGCCCATAGTTAACTTAAATGATTCAAAATTAATGCAAAAAAAAAAAAAAAAAAAAAATCATTTGAACCATTTACAAGAAAACATAATGAAAACTGAACCAAACGAGAAAATGGGTCAATATTAGCCATGGATGTGAATCCCTCTTCAAGCCAATCTTTGAACCAAGATTTCATCAAATCCACTACTTCAAAGGCTTTGGCGTTTCTTTTTGAGTTGTGCTCTCAAACAAAGACTTCAAGGTGATGCTTTACATGATTGTGTTGCACATATTTAGGGCAAAGAAATCGAAGTCTATGACTAGTTTGATGTCACCGAAAGAGGAGTTTTGGGCTCTAAGGCTAAACCAAGAATAAGATGCAATTGATTTAAGAGTATTTGAGTTGGTGTGAGGGAGGAAGAAAAAGTAGTATTGATCCCGAAGATAGGTTTTCAAGCGATTGCATTAGAGGAAGAAGAAGAATAGCGATTGTCGGAATTAGGGTAAATGGGAAGAATGAAAGACCACTATATATCGGATGAAAAGAAGAAGAAAAAGGAGCGGTTTGTTGGAATTAGGACAAATGGGAAAGAATGAAGTATATATACGGGAGTTTTTTTTTATATTTTACTAATAGTTGAAGGGTAATTTTATAAATTTATATTCAGGTGGGGCAGGACGGGTTGGAACAAAATCTATGTCTGTCCTAAACCTGATTTGGGTTTTTAAAATATTCTCATACTCGATTTATATCCATTTTTTATATTTCACACCCATCCCAAAGGGAGTAGGCGACCACAGGTTACCCGATTAGCCCAGAAAATTGCCTTCCCCTTCTTGAAATTCATCGCCAAAGGGCGTCTTCTTGTTATAGAAAATTAAACTCCAGTTCTCATGCAATAATAATAATAATAAAGAAATTGATAATATTAGCTGAATTCGACGACTTTTGCCTGAACATAAATATAAAAATGTGGTTGATTAAAAAAATAAGAACATTCATTGTTTCTGACTTTTGCCAGCTGTAATTGAATATAAAATTGTTGTTAGATTAAAAATGATAATTTTTATTGCGTCTGATTTTGGCCACCTTCAATTGAATATAAAAAATAGGCACTTTGAGGAGAGAGCTATCCATAACACTATAATCAATAGCAAAATAATAATATATAATATCTTTTACATAGAGAAAAATTGTCTTCGAAAAGGACCAATATGCCCCTCATAGAAATCTACAAAATGTCAGGAGCCCAGGGGCATGTGGGTGTCCAAATGTGGATTCAACCTCAGAACAAGCACAGCTTCAGGTGGCAGTGAGCCATGGAACCGAAGCGGAGGAAGACAGAAGAGTTTCCGGCGGACGGTTCTAGGGACCCCGGTGCCGTGGATTCTATGGAGCTCAGCGGCGATAGTGGAGATGATAAGAGTGATCTCAGCGATATTCATTCAAATTCCGATGCTGAGGGTTTAGATGACGACGTTCAGTGAGTATTGCTCTCGAAAGATCTCTGATATTTTCTCAGCAGCCAAACACACATCAACATTGATGACCACTTCACGCACTCTCACTTTCATTCACCATTTTTTTAAAGCTTGAAACACCTTCAGTTTTAATCACTACTAAGATCTAAAAAAGTTATTATATCTTATATACAAATCATAATTATTTTTTATTTTAAATACAGAAAAACGGAAGAGCATCCACATGAAGTTGCTGGCGTTAAGCCTAGCACCAATGTTGGGGGTGCATTTCAAACTGGAAGGGGCATCCACATGAAGTTGCTGGCGTTAAGCCTAGCACCGATGTTGAAGAGGTGCATTTCAAACTGGAAGAGCATCCACATGAAGTTTCTGGCGTTAAGCCTAGCACCAATGCTAAGGAGGTGCATTTCAAATGGGGAAAGCATCCAAATGTTGCTGACGTTAAGCCTAGCACCAATGCTAGGGAGGTGCGTTTCAGAGGCGTTAGGAAGAGACCATGGGGAAGATACGCCGCAGAGATCAGGGATCCTGGGAAGAAGAGCCGTGTTTGGCTTGGAACTTTTGATTCGGCGGAGGAAGCTGCCAGGGCGTATGATGCTGCCGCTAGGGAGTTACGTGGCCCCAAGGCCAAGACCAACTTTCCTATGAAAATCAATAAGGCAGACCATGACCATACTATGTAAGTATTTATAATTTTAAAAAATTGATAACTCTCAATTTTTTTTAGGCATAAAATTTAGTTATTTTATGAATTTAAAAACAGAAAACAGGAAACGTGTCCAAGTGAAGCGTGTCCAAGTGAAATTACTGACGCTAAGCCTAAGCCTAACGCCAATGCTATAGAGGTGCATTTCACCAGACGTTAAGAAGAGACCGTTTTGGAGATTCACGGATGTGATCAGTGTTCCTAAGACTCATACGGACCTTCAGCTTGGAACTTTTGCTACGGCGGAGGAAGCTGCCAAGGCGTATGATGACGCTGCCAGGGGAGCTTCGTCGTGGCCCCCATGCCAAGACCAACTTTACTATGGAGATCAATGTGGAGAATAATGCTGACCATGACCATACCATGTAAGTATTTATAATTTAAAAAAATTGAACTCTCAGTATATTCCGTAATTTTAAAAATATATTTAAAAATGATTTTAAAAAATATTTTAAATATTTTGTTAATAATAAATTTTAAATATTTTGTTAATAATAAATTTTAAATATTAAAAATATTAAAAATATTTTTTTAAATTACTATCAAAACCGTGACATTTTGTACCCAAAACAAACGCACTACCAAGCTGCGCTACATCCCTTTCAATTGGTCTACAGTGTCATTGTAGAGAATACCTGTCTTGTTTTCCACATCCTTATTTCCTCCTTTGATATACACAATTTTTCTTCCCATTTCTTTTTTTTTCATCATATTATTATATATTAACATATAATAATAAAAGACTTATATACATATAAAATATGAAACTCACCCTAAAAATGAAATAAAAAATAAATGAATATTTTTGGGGAATGCTCAGGTAAAGAAACTTCTTTTTATGTTTTAAGAAAAAGAAAATCTTATCTAGCGAATCTTCAATTTGAATCGGGAATTCTGTGTACAAATACAAGTGGTCCATATGCATCTGATGATATATGTATTACCATTATGTATTACAATAAATAAGGAGGGATTTTAAATGCGAGATCTAAAAACATATCTTTCCACGGCACCGGTACTAAGTACTATATGGTTCGGGTCCTTAGCAGGTCTATTGATAGAGAGACTCTAAATATATATAATTTATTATTTGATCTTTTACCTAAAATTAAGAGTCAATTTATTAAATTTCTTTATCTCACTCGTTTTATTTTGTTAAAAACTGAATCTAATATATATATATATATATATATATATTCTATTTTATGATTTTAAAAACAGAAAACAGGAAATGTGTCGAACCGAAACGTGTCCAAGTGAAATTACTGACGATAAGCCCCTAAGCCTAATGCCAATGCTAAAGAGGAGCATTTCAGAGACGTTCAGAAGAACGTCGATGTGGAAGTGTATGTCACCGCCGCGAGGGAGTTTCTTGGCCCCAAGGCCAAGACCAACTTTCCTATGGAGATCAATGTGGAGAACAAGGCTGACCATTACCATACTATGTAAGTATTTATAATTTTAAAAAATAGATAAGTCTTGATTTCTTTTTAGGCATATTTTTTATAATTCTAAATTTATGCAATTTATCACTTAATTATTTGTGAAAAATTAAGAGCCAATTTGTTAAATTTCTTGAACTAACTTAGTTCCATTTTATTAGAAATTTAATTGATATTTTTTTATCATTGTGTAATAAAAACCCAAAATATTAGAGTTAGGCACATAAATTTTAAAAATATTAATAATATTATTGGAATATTCTGCCTTTAAACGTGACCTTATTTCACAAAAACAACTTTTATCAATTTTTGTTGATGGGAGTCATCTAAAATATTTGGAAATAAAGTTTAATTTTTATTTGAAAATTATATTATCTTTTCCGACATTTTTTTAAAAAAAAAGCATTAGGAATAATGTCTTTTTAAACTAAAAAAAAACTTATAAAGTCACGGGGATATTTTTGCCTGTGTTTTAATCTAGTTTCTAATCTTTTTTACTTTTAACCAATGTTAACTTTTGAATTATGGCTAAATATTTAATAGGTGATTTTGTTAAACCATATGAGAAGCTCATACATATTGTCACTAGTTTTCATATGGTATGTTTGGATATATGCTTAGTTTATCCATTTGTTTGTCTAGTTATGTACTCACGAGTTCAAATTTGAGTATTGAAATCAAATCGATTATATCTAATAGTTTTTGTATATTAAGAACTAAACTTTTTTTTTTTTATCCAAACATAAATTCATTAATACCAAGTTAGAAATACACGAGAAGATGAGAAATCTTTCTCAAATGATCAAACTATAAACTTGATGTATAATATGCCTCCTATGTATCACACAAAACTACACAAAAGAAAAGAGGTTTTGTTCTCTTTAGAAATCTCTGCATCGACAAAAGGAGGCTGAAGCTTTGCTCCAAGATTTATCATATAAAAATTTGTATTTACAAATCAAGTTCTAATTGAGCTAAATAGCACTAAGAGGAGTGCCCTTGAAATCTGAAGGTATTGAGGCCCAAAAAGAGGAATAGAAGTATTTTATGCTTTTTCCACTTATCCTAAAAATTCTTGCATTTTTTTCTCGTCATATTATCCAAATAAAAGTGAGGCAAATAATTTTTTCTAAGGGTTTTGCCTCTACTTGTACTCTTGAGGCCTCTCGAAGGAATGATCATCATGTCACTTATGTTCCTAAGAGGAATCCAATCTAACTTGACTATACTAAATAATTTATGTCAAAGCACCATAGTAGTCAGACAATATAAAAAGAGATGATCAATTGTCTTGCTACTCATTATACACATAGAGCAAACGTCATGATAAAGAGCTTTGTGAAGCCTTCTCATTTGCAGCAAGTCATTGGTGTTGATCTTCTTATTAGCCAATAGTTAGACGAAGGTCTTGACCTTAGATGAGACTTTAGATTGCCAAACGAATTCTATTAGAGAAAAATAAACAGGAGCTAGTAGATTGGACAGAGGCTAAAATGAAAGATTTTATTTAAAATATACCTAAAGAAGATGAAGACCACACTCTTTTGATAGGAATAGACAAAATCAAGTGCATATGAAAGAGAGAGAAGACAATATCTTTCCAAATCCTCTATTTCCTATCATTGAGATTACGACAAAAGATAAGATTAAAAAAAAAAATAGAAGGTTCCAAGAATAGATGAGATAGAGAAGTTTATGATTATCACAACTCTAAAAAGATTTAGAAATTGAGAGCATAGAGATTGATTCTCCAACCACAAGTCTTCCTAGAAGTGGGTCCTTGCCCCATCCCCCACCACAAAACAAGTATCACCAAAGAAATCCTAGAAACTTAAGTAAAGACCTTCCAAAGGGATTGATGCGATCACTTAACTAAGAATATTGACATCTTAACCATTTAGATGAGTCTCATAGATACTCAAAATTGCCTTTATGCAATTATGCCAAAGTCTCTCTTTCTTGGAGAAACCTCAAAAGTCATTTTTCTATGAGTATTTTATTCCTTAAAGAAATTTAATCTATAAAAAAATAAAAATAAAAATTCTTAAAGGAATCTTCCCAAACCCCAAACGTCCCTCCATCTTAGGCTTGTGCACTAAGTCTTAACTTATGAGATAATCCATCTTTCCCTCCCCTACCCTTGACTATACTGAAATCTCTTTGCAATTTTTCAATCTTTGTCTCCAATGATAATGAAATCTTATACAACAAAAAGAAATAATTAGGAATGTGAGACAAATAAGATTTGGGTTATGGTAATTCATCCACCTAAAGACAAAAACTGATCTTTTTCCAACCATCAAACCTTCACAAAATTTGTCTTACCACGAGATCCCAAAAACACTAGTTTTGGGGTTTCCCCTCTAATGGAAGATCTAAATGGTTTTGAATGTAAGTCTTTCAAAAAACCTTACATTCAAGCATTGAGCCATCATAGAGTTGATTCAAGATAAAGTGCCTTGTCTAAATTGATCTTAAAAGGCTTAGAAATACTTTCAAAAAACCAACAATTTTAGTTTAAGGTTTTTGCAAATCTTCCATATTGGCACTTTGAGGAAAAATATCATCTACAAATTGCAAGTGGAACACCCCTTATGCTACTCCCAACTAGGAAACCTTCCAAGATACCGCTTTCCTTTGCTTTCAATATCATCCTACTTAACACATCAATTGCTATTGTAAGAGAAAATGAAAACGTCTCCTTGTCTAAGCCTTACTGGTTGCTTTAACTCATCCTTTGGCATTCTCATTCATTTTCAGCCATAAAGCTTCTGCTAAACCCCTTCCTTTCTATTGCTTGATCCAAAAGTCTCACTCCCACATGATCATAAGCCTTCTTAGAAACAATTTTGAAGACTACTCCTTTTTGTCCCAAAAGCCTTCTACTCATCCACCATTTCATTAGCTATCATTACCGCATCTAAAATTAGCCTCCCTTTTTACAAAAAATCCTTAAGATAAATGAATGGTTTGCATCACCAACTCTTCAAATGCAGTCTGATAAGACTTTGGCTATAATTTTATACAAACTTGTAACCAAATTGATCAATTTGAAGTCTAATATTTTGATAGGTTGACTCCTCTTGACACTAGAGCTAAGTAGGTAGCATCGGTAGGATTGGTTAATCACCCCATTATTGTGAAACTCCATGAAGACTCTTAGTGAATCCTCTTAACCACATCCCAACACTCTTGAAACATGGCTATGGAGAAACCATCAGGGCCCGACACCATTTTCTTATCTAACTTCAATACAACTTTAGGGACTTCTTCTTTTAGTAAAGGGTAATCCAACTGCATGACACTCTTTACTTAAATGAGAGACCAATCTAACCCTTCTATCCTCTAGGAGTCTCTAGGGAGGCTAGAATACAATTTTCAAATTGATTGATTAAGTTTAACAACAATAATTGATCTAAGTTGGTTTGCTTCATTATTTCCTATTCAGATTAATAATCAACTCTTTTTTTTTTTTTAGTTAGTTTGGGCCAAAACGAATAAGTTTAAATTGGATATTATGGACCAAAAAACTTAAATAAACTTCTACATAACAAGTAGTCTAAGGTCTATTCAAATCTTATCATTGAAATTCATTTCAGATCATGTTATTGTAATGTAATAAAATGAATAACTCTTATTATAACATATGCTAGTTATTGCTAAATAGCCCAATCATACAAAAAAGAGCTATATACGGTGTGGATTTGGATCTATCAAATGTGAAAGATTTTGCACCTAATTAATAATGTAACCAATAATTATTGCATATCATATGCATGTATTTATGTACATATTTGGGAAACCATGGATTGAATTGGTCTAGTTTGGTTTTATGTTTAGAAAACCGAAATATTATTATTATTATTATTAAGAAAACCAAATATTATTATTATTATTATAAATGATAGGTTTTTTGGTTTGGTTCAGTTGGTTATTATTATTATTCTAAATGATGGGTTTTGATTAGTTCCTTTTTGGTTTAGTTAGTTTTATTAATTCAATGGATTTTTTGAACACACTAATGCTTGTCATGTCTAGGTTCGCTTCGTGGTTCAAGGTTGAGACATTATTTTAAAAAAAATTTAAGAGTTATATCAAGAGATGGGTAAGAATACATAGATTAATTTTTAAAAATAAAGAAAAATAAAAAATGGTCTAACTCTTAATAATTTTCTTTTTGTCTACACATGCAGAATCATGGACAGAATTTAGGAATTGAACAAAAAGAAAGATATTGTGTGCCTTATTTTGTCATATCCTCCTTTGAACTTGGTGAGCAAAGAGAGGACACAAAAAGCTGGATTATGGATGTTTTGGCAGTAACTCACAAAGTAAGAGAATTGAAAGCGTCTTCCAAAGAGAAAGAGGTAAATCTTCCAGAGCTAGTTTCTGACATCACTAGACTACTTTAACCATTCATTCCATGATATTGAAACTTTACCTTCCACATGATATGATAGAGAAGATGCGTGAGGAGACTACAGAGAGTAGAATGCCTAAAAAGGAAGTGCTTAATCTGACTATTGATTTTGCTATTCGCCAAATTTTAGAGTACATAGAAATTCCTGAACTTGAAAGGTTGGCATTTCAGGAATAGATGATACAAGGCTTGTGTCAAGATTGAAGAATTTACCATCCATAAGGAACATGTTTGATGTTATTATTCTTGTTAGTGCCTCTAATTATAAGACCATTGAAGAAAGTGAAGATAGCATCGCAAGAAATTGGGTCTCTCAACATTGAGAACACAACAACAAGTAGATGAATTACTGAAAAACAAAAACTTCTTAATCCTTCTGAATGACATAGATTATTCGATAAAATTGAATGACGTAAGGGACAAACTTGTGGGACTTAAAGAACATTCAGAAGATAGTTTCTACATCTAGATTTCCCGGAGTTCATCACATGGAAGTGGATCTGGACATCAGGTTGAAGGATCATCTACTATCATGGGAATTGTTTTATAGGAATGTCAAGAAAGTGCATTCTTGGAGTATCAGTATCAAACTCCAAGCCATACATGTGTTGAAACAGTGTTGTGGCCATTTACTTTGCCACAGTTCCAATGTGCAAGAGCCTTGAAAGGTGTCAACAATGTTCGCATCTGAGAATATTCATCTCCATGCACTGCAGTTGCTACCACCATCACAAACGGAAGATAGAATTTTGTTTAATGCATTAGCATTCATTTTGGGAGGCTTTTTAGGTTCAAGCAGATCAGAAATGTGTAAAATACTGTGCATCTTACTTGGAGAGGAAGGGACAGACAACGTTGATTTGATTGGAAGGTGGATCAAAGGCGGCTTAATTGGATCGATTGATCAAGGGGATGAGATTATTCGAAATCTTGTCAATGCCTTGCTATTGGAGAGTTTTCAGAATGGAAATTCAGTGCGAATGCGAGGCGAAATCTTCAAGGAGTTGGTAAAATTGTTTAAAACTGAAATGAGACCCAATGTTTCTTGAACTAGGTGGGATGGAACTAAAGGGAGGCACCAGTAGTAGAGGCATGGAAGGAAGCTGGTAGTAGTATTCTCTTGATGAATAATAGAATATCTAAGCTACCAAAAAAATCCCTCATTGCCCAAAACTCAATATATTATTCTTACAAGTCAACCCATCATCTGAGAGTCATTTCCACTCATTTTTTTGAATGCATGCCCATCCTTCAAATCTAGACTTGTCCCATACTAGGATAAGATGTATACCACAATC
>CM074687.1:25254959-25403495 GCA_037355405.1 Vitis amurensis | reverse complement strand
ATTGCTGTGAAATGCCTTAAGCTAGAAAGTTTACTAGGTCACAAGGAGTGGTTGGTGAGTTTTGATTTTCTCATTGCTCAGAACTGCATTATGTAAGGTAGTTTGCTAAGTGATATCATTTTCTTAATCTCTTATGGTATTTGCGGTCCTTCAGGCAGAAATTAATTATCTGGGACAGCTTTATCATCCTCATATTGTGAAGCTAATAGGTTTCTGCTCAGAGGATGAGCAGCGGCTTCTGGTGTACGAATACATGCCACAAGGCAGCTTGGAGAATCATATATATATGAGTGAGTTCTTCCTATCCATCCCTTGGTTCATGACCCCACATGAACAAAACAACTCTGATAATGTCTTGTGATTAACTCATTAATATTGCTTTTGTTGTAACAGGAGGCTCATACAAGGATCCTCTTTCTTGGCACCTCCGCTTGAAGGTTGTTCTTGGTGCTGCAATAGGGCTTGCTTTTCTTCATAGTGCTGAGACACAATTGATATATCGGGACTTCAGTACTTCAAATATCCTGCTTGATTCAGTATGTGATCAGTGAAGCAGATAGACTTCACACTTCTTCGTGGTTGCATTTGATGAATCCCAGAAAATTTACTTGCTTTTCCACTGACTCTTTTTATAATTCTGTCACAGAACTACAATGCAAAGCTTTCTGATTTTGGACTGGCCAGGCATGGTCCAACAGGTGATGAAAGTCATGTCTCTAGTATGGTCATGGGGACCTATGGATATGCAGCTCCAGAATATATAGCTACAGGTATCATTCAATGCACTTCTTTGTTTCTCATGTGAAAACTGTTAGGAATTTATGGTTGGTTTGAGGGATGTGCAGTGGATGGAGGTCATATCCAGGCTCTTTTCTTACATATTACTGTTTTGATCTACGGATATGATTTTCTTACATTATCCGGTCGAAGAGCAGTGGACAAGGGACGGCCCCTTGTAGAACAGAATCTCGTTGACTGGGCCAAACCCTACCCGGCCACCAAACGCAGAATCTTCCGTGTTATGGGCAAACGTGTTAAATTGGAAGTCAATTAGTAAATTTTTTTTTTTCCTCCTCTCTTTTCTTTCCCTTTCCCTTATTCTTCCCATACAATTCAGTTTTTAAATTGAAAGTCAATTAAGAAAAAGGAGGAAAGCAAGAAGATGCTTAATTAAACTTAATATTTATTACATAATTTTTACTTTAATTATTAATATTGTTTGATAAAATTAATTTAAATTTTATTTAAATTATCACATTAACATATTTAACCTTATTAATTTAACTAAATCTTAAGTTAAAAATTTATTTGTTAAACATTGTATAGTAGATATATAAGATAATTAAAAAATATTTATGACAAAAGATTGAGTTGTGAATATGAAGTCAATTTGAAATTTAGAATAAATGGGTGTTTGGTATATTAACTTAATGATTTAATATAACTTAATGACTTAATATAACTTAATGACTTAATTTAAATCATTAAGTAAATTAAACATATTTGAAAAAATAAGTAGATATCGCAACTTAACGTAAAAAATAACTTTAAGTATTAAGTCAAAATAATTAACTTATTCTTAATCTCAAATCTCTGTTATCTTATTTACTAGTGAATATATTTTATAATTATATATATTCAAAACTTATCTTTTATAATAAGTATTTTTTTTATTTATTTCTTGTTTCCATGGTACTTTGAACATGAATATGAAACAAATATTTTTTTTTTATTAAAATTATTAAAAATATAAATATTATTTAAAATGAATGAGAGTGAATACATTAATTTAGTGATTTAAAATAAAATTTAATTTATCAAACAACCTTAATAAAGTAAAAAATAAATAATAAATTTTAATTAAAGGACTTAAAAACAATTTGACTTAAATCAACTTAAGTTAGTAAACAATAAGTATTAAATTTTATCAAATAACTATTAAATAAATTATTTTGACTTAATATTTAAAACTACTTTAAGTTATTTTAATAAAAAAATATGTGTATGATAAAATTTAAAAAATATTTTTAAATTTTGAAAAATTACACACTTCGAATAAAAATCGACCACCTCAACACACCAAACTAGGGATCGAGATCAAGTGTGAATTTAATTAAGTACAACCATGGGACAAATGCTTTAGAAAATGAAGGAATTTTTTTTTTCACCACCCCGAGAGAGCTGTCGGCATTTTTGGGAGAGTGGGGCCGACTTCCGGAACGTTATCATGCATGGGACGCGTGGTGAAGTGCACCACCACCTCGCCATGGTGGTGGTTGAGACGGGGACATATCGGCGGAACAAAGAGCAGTGAGGGGGGTGGCTTGGAGGGGGAAGAAAGAAAAGAAAAAAAAGCTGGCTGGAGAGAGAGATAGCTTGAGCTGGGTGAAAGAGAGGAAAACGGGCAGCAGCTGGGAGGATTCTTGGAAGAAAAAAAAAAATCTGGAGAGTTGAAAGAGAGGAACGGGAAAAGAGGTTAGAGGGAGCTTGAGAGAAGGGGGTTTAGGGTCTTCATTTTTTTTTTTGGGAAAAGGAGAGCTACGTGAAGGGAAAAATATGGGCAGCAGCTGGGAGGTCTTTTTTGAAGAAAAAAATCTGGGGACAAGAGAGGAAACCGGGCACCAAATAGACCTTTCTTCAACCTCTCGTTCTCTCTCTGTGTTTTCCATCTCTAGGTACTTTCTTTTCTCCACTTCATGCTTGTTTTTTTAACTTCTTTTCTGAGCTCATTGATGGATATATAGGGTAAGGATGATATGAGTTTATTTTTTGTTCTTGTTATTGGAGCTTTGTTCTGCCATCTTCACCGCCAGCCTGCCACCACCGACCTTCAACCCAGATTTTTTTAAAAATTGAGTGAAACCATCTTTTGATCTTCGGGTAGATGTTTTGGGTAGTGGGTTTTGTTGGTGGGCTCCCAAGGCATTGACTTGTGGGCTCAAGTTTGTTTTTGTGGGCCTTAAACCCTTTTCTTTTAGTTTAGGATTGTTTTGTTGGTAATGTTTGTTTGGGCCTCCAATGTTTGGGCTTCAATGTAGGCTCCCAAGGTATTGACTTGTGGGCTTAAGTTTGTTTTTGTAGGCCTTAAGCCCTTTTCTTTTAGTTTAGGCTTGTTGGTAATGTTTGTTTGGGCCTCCTATGTTGGGCTTCAATGTAGGCTCCCAAGGCATTGACTTGTGGGCTTAAGTTTGTTTTTGTGGGCCTTAAGCCCTTTTCTATTAGTTTAGGATTGTTGGTAATGTTTGTTTGGGCCTCCTATGTTTGGGCTTCAATGTAGGCTCCCAAGGCATTGACTCGTGGGCTTAAGTTTGTTCTTGTAAGCCTTAAGCCCTTTTCTTTTAGTTTAGGCTTGTTGTTAATGTTTGTTTGGGCCTCTTCTTTTAGTTTAGGCTTGTTGGTAATGTTTGTTTGGGCCTCCTATGTTGGGCTTCAATGTAGGCTCCCAAGGCATTGACTTGTGGGCTTAAGTTTTTTTTGTGGGACTTAAGCCTTTTTCTTTTAGTTTAGGCTTGTTGGTAATGTTTGTTTGGGCCTCCTATGTTTGGGCTTCAATGTAGGCTCCCAAGGCATTGACTCGTGGGCTTAAGTTTGTTCTTGTAGGCCTTAAGCCCTTTTCTTTTAGTTTAGGCTTGTTGTTAATGTTTGTTTGAGCCTCCTATGTTTGGCTTTGAATGTAGGCTCCCAAGGCTTTGACTCGTGGGCTTAAGTTTGTTCTTGTGGACCTTAAGCTCCTTTCTTTTAGTTTAGGCTTGTTGGTAATGTTTGTTTGAGCCTCCTATGATTGGGCTTCATTATAGGCTCCTTAACATGTTGCTTTTCTTTTTCATGATAAATGTAACTTTTTATAAAAATTTCATCTTCAAGTTACCTTTCAAAATTCATTTTCTTTTTATATATTCCAATTTCCAAATCTTTTTTCGAAATTCCAATTATCAAAGTTTAGTTTTCAAAACTTTAATTCTCGAAAATTTAATTATACAAAATAACATTTTTGAAATAATTTCCTAAAATTTGTTTTAAAATTTAGTTTATAAAATTTTGATTCTCGAAAATTCAAATTACCTAAACTTTGTTTTCTTTAAAAATTCAATTTTTCCAAATTTCCATTCTTGAAATAATTTTCTAAGGTTCTACTTTTAGATCTAATTCTCTAAGATTCAAACTCTTAAATTTAATTCTCCAACAAAGTTCCACAACCCGAATTTAATTTTTTTATTTAAAAAAAAAAACGCCGCCTTCAAAACAAATTTTCGAAAACTCCATTTCTTTTCAAAACAAATCTTCAAAAATCTCCTTCTCAAATAAATCTTCAAAATCCCATTTCCTTAGACCTAATCATCAAATTCAATCTTTAAATAACTCTCCAAAATTCCAATTTCTAAATTTAAATTTCAATTTTTCGAAATTCTAATTTTCACACCAATTTATTTAATCGTTATTATTTTATTTATTTATTTATTTATTCGTTTATTTTTAAAATTCAATATTTAAATAACTCTTCAAAATTCCGATTTCTAAATTTAAATTTGAATTTTTCGAAATTCTAATTTTTACACCAATTTATTTAATCGTTATTATTTATTTATTTATTTATTCGTTTATTTTTAAAATTCAATGTTTAAATAACTCTTCAAAATTTTCGATTTCTCAATTTAAATTCCAATTTCCAAAATTTTAAATTTTCACACCAATTTATTTAATCTATATTATTTTATTTATTTATTTATTCGTTTATTTTTAAAATTCAATCTATAAATAACTCTTCAAAATTCCGATTTCTAAATTTAAATTCCAATTTCCAAAATTTTAATTTTCTCATCAATTTATTTAATCATTATTATTTTATTTATTTGTTTATTAGTTTATTTTTAAAATCCAATCTTTAAATAATTCTTCAGAATTCCAATCTTTTGAACTTAACTTCCAAAATTCCCATTCTTAAATTCCATTTCTAAGGCTCCAATTTCCAAATGATTTTCAAGACTCCAATTTTCAGACAAATTTCAAAAATCCAATTTTCACTTGAACAGTTTTAATTCCATTCCGGTTCTTAAATAATCTGTTGTTCCTCTTGATTTTACATAAGCATGATTGTAATTTGCATAATTCCAGAATAATGAAATTTGTGAGACTAATTTGTACAAGATAAATCGGGCTTTGGCGGGGGCCCCACATACGTGATTTTATGATTGATTGGTTGATTTTATTGTCGTGCGTGATTAATTTATTCCACTCTATGACATGCATGCGATTATTCTGTGTTTAATTGCTAATATTTGTTTTCCTTGAAGTAAATCGGTCCATCACTCAGGTACATCCTTTGCCTCTCCTATTCATTCAGTTATGTTGTTTTGAGTGATATTCATTTGGTATCCATGCTTGATAAATCAATTGCAATGATTGTTTCATTTTATTAGTAGAGACCCATTTTACGGATTTAGAGGGGTGCTACGGTCTTTATCGTACCTTCCCGATAAGTAACCTGACCCCGAATCCGATTTGATTTTTTCGTAAACCACATTTTCCATATAAGGAGTCACACATAGGGTTTTTTTTTCTTATTTTGTTTACTCTTTTAAAAATAAAACAAAAATAAGTGACGACTTCAAGTCATTAATAAATAAAATCAATTTTTTAAAATAAAAATCGAGCTCGCCATCGAGTGGGAACGCATGAGCCAAAATACAGGGTCCACACCATGTTATGTTTGCTCATGCAAATTAATATATCTTATATAAATTAATTTTAATTATTTTACTATATCTTTTATATAATAATTAAATAAAAATATAAATTTAGAAATAAAATCATTAATATTTTTAAATGAAAAACCTTATTCCAAATTAAATATATTATAATTTTACATTTAATGTGTTTTTAAATTCTATGTATTATTATAAAATATCATAAAATACATTTGTTTTGTTTTTTTTTTAAAAAAAACTTGAATATTATTATTATTTTTTAGAGTTTTTTTTTTTTTGTTTAAACATTTCTATGAATTTTGATTATTTTTTGTCTTATTGATATTTTGTATCAAAATATTCAATGATATTTCTTATGTATCCCTATATATCCATAAAATCAAATTATCGATATATTCGTTAAACCCAATATGTTTATCCTTGTATGTAGCTTCATGATTAATTTTATATAGCTTAATGATGTAAGAATGTTTATAGAGAGGGAAGTATGAAATCTCATATATATATATATATATATATATATATATTATCATAAATGCTTCTTATGTAAACAACAATGTAATGTAAAAATCAGGACACGTCTGTTCATGAATATATTAGTAATATGCGTCTTCTTCAACACAGGCTTATTAAATTTATATATTAAGCAATGGAAATAAATAAATAGTGATGACATAATTTTAATAATTTTTTAGAAGCCCAAAAGCTTTGACGTACAAAAAAAAATGATATCAAATTTGTAAATCACATCTATAATTGACAAATTTATTTAAAGTATTTTGAAACATGGTGACTTACTTTCCGTTCAAGATTTAAGGTTATCGTTTGTTCAATTGAAATATTACACGTAACTCTAAAGAAAGTTGAATACATCTAAATTAGTTTTTCTGATAAAGTAATTATTAGAAAAATTAGGCTAATCCAATCAATGTAATCACCCTAAAGGGGGGGTGGGGGGGTAAATAGGGTGATGGTCTCTTTTTGTAAATTTAAACTATGTGAATGTAAGAGACAATTATATGCAAGTATATAATAAACAATAGAAGGACAATTACATATAAATTTAAAGAGTAGGGAAGAGAAAATGCAAACACAAGATTTTATAGTGGTTCGGCGCAACCTGGCCTACATCCACTCTCCTTTAGCTTCAATCCCAAGCTTGAGGTTCCACTAATTCAAGGCTTCCAAACCAAGCCTTCAAGCAATACAATTGGATTATGGTTCCAATTTACCCTATTGGACTTTTGGCTCCAAGCACCCTTTACACTTCTCAAGAGATATTCCACTCTTGAATAACCCCTCAAGTGATACCACACACTTGAGAAACTTCCTCTCAAAGATTTACAAATAAAAGATCTCACAAAATCCTAGTACAAAAACTTTAAGCTCGAATGATTCAAGAAAATTAGGATTGAAAGATGCACTTATATGCAAGTTTTTAGAACAATGGTGCAGTAAAAAACACTCTTCCAAGGCTCAAATATATTCAAGAAAGGTTTGGGAAGGTTAAGCTTATGAAACAATGAAGATTGAAGCATTTTTATAGAAGAAAAAAACCAAACTAGTCATTGGGGGTTCAACTGGTTGACTAGTCGTTAGCATTTAATGTTGGCAGGTGATCGTTGGAACTCGATCGGTTGAGGTTCAATCTTGATCGAATGAACAACCGTTCTGAAAGAAAGAGAAATTTTTTTTGCACCTTCGACCGGTTGAGCTGGGGGTCGACAGGTTACTGTTCATCCGGTTCAACTGGTTGAGCCGTTTGTGGACCCGCATTTTTCACGTGCGTCCCCACTCGATCGGCGAGACTCGCTTTTTATTTGTGAAAAATTAATTTTAAAAAAAAGTTGGAGTCGCCACCTATTTTATTTTTATTTTAAAGGGAAAATAAAACAAGAAAGAAAAACCCTAAAAAGTGACTCCATAGTTTTGGAAAAAGCATGTCTTTGAGAAACCCGAGTCTAGGTCCGGGGATCAGGTTACTTATTGGGAAGGTACCTCTAGGAGGTAGCACCCCTCTAAGCCCTAAAGAGGTCTCTACTGACTAAGTTAAGGGGAATATGACAATTAATCGGTTAATTATGGATACCTAAGTAGGCTAGGTGATTTCAAAAGATTTGCATGCTAAACAAGATCAAATCACAAAAACAGAGAGTTAGGGTGCGTACCTGAACCGCTCTTCAAGCGCTATCATAAAACATAAAAGTTAGTGTAGAAACGTAGCACACAACATTTGTTTTATTCAAGCAAATCAAGCATATATCAAGACATCCAAGAATCACGTCAAATATGGATATGGTCATCAATGACATACAAGCCCATAGAGTTTTAAAAAAAATAGATGAGAAGAGAGCGTACCTGGACAACAAGCTAGTACTCCTCTATGGGAAACAAGAGCATCTCAACAATAAATATTAAGTGAATTCAAGTATTTCATCAAGAAGAATCAAAAATCAACATATCAAGTAAACAGTATTGAAGTGAGTGTTATGAATGTCGGGCCCCCACCAAAGCCCTAATTAATTTCGCATGAGTTTGTTCTATGAATTCCATTGTTTGGAATCATGAAGTGTATTCATGCTTGTTGAAAATCAAGAAAATAGTTAAAAATCAAAGAAAACAGTGAAAGTGCATACCCGAAATAAAGTGGCAGCAAATGGCATGTTAAAATCTGGATTTTGTACCTAAATGTTTCTAAGGAACCTTAGAGAAAACCAAATTCATTTTTGATAGAAAAAGGTTTTGAAATCCGGCTTTAAGACGTATAAGATCATAAAAAAAAAGAAGAAGAAACAATAGGAGTACGATGTGAGGCAAGGCGGCCGAGCTGGATTAGTGTCTAGGCCGCTTTTGAGACCGAGTTACTTAGGTTGCCTGATGGAGTGGAGTTCGGGATAGAAAGACCCAATTCGTTGCCAAAGTATTCAAGTGATCGAAACATTTCCATTTATAAGATAACTTGGTTCATAAGCTCAGATGGATTCTCCCCAACGCTTTGTCAAATATTGAACATAAAGCTCAAAATTCTTACTTTTCCAGATTGCTATATTTCCTGCATTCTCATGCTATTTTCTCATCCTCAAGGCTTGATTCATCACTTCTCTAGAATACATACCCTTGCTGTTGCCTTTTTCTGCTTTTTCAATATTTTTAGCTTGTCGCATCTTTATGAATTCTCATTGTTTCCGAAATCTCCATATCCGACTTCTCGTGGCCATTTTCTTGAACATTTAAGCTTCTCGTTGCTCATTGTAGTTAAGTCCCTGTCTTCATTGGTGGAGTTAGCAAGCAATGGAATTCTGGGTTTTGCATCATTTTCCTTAGTTCAGGGTCGGAATAAAAGGGCGAGGAGCATTGAAGCCTTTTTAGCATGGTTGACGCTCGCCAAAATAGCCACCATTTTGCCAACTCGATTTTAATATTGGAGAGAGTAGAAGCTGAAGCTTTTTGGTCTTCTCAGTCGGAAGAAGGATGCCTGCATTTCGGGAATACAACTTTAAACAATTCCTAATGAGACATTCTTGTACCAAATACTGTTTCATTTTTTAATATCTTCTTTCCCCTTATTTCGAATTTAAATTCTGGGATCCCATGCAAAGTTTCATTGGATACGGATATTTCGACAAGTAGCCTAACTCCGACATATAATAACTTTGATGAATTCTGGGTTCGCATCTGGTGTGGAAATGTATAGAAGAAAGAATCTCCTATATTAACATCTAGATTCTGTTTCTATTGTCAACTTGTTCGTAGTTAAATTTCTTCAACCGAATACTCGCATCCCGATTGATATTCCGATGTTCAATTTCCCGAATAACTTTTCATTCTTCAAGCATATCAATTTGCCTATGATCAGAAATTAACCTTCACCCAATAGGTTTCAATAACTCATTCGCATGGATGAAAGTAAATGAGCAATAAGTTAGAGACTTTCCGATGTATCCTGCATTTCGGACTTTCGAGTGTGGTCGCCAAGAAGACACCTAGCTTCATCATCCTCTTGTTCCTCCCGAAGGCTTCTTCTCTGTTCTATGAACCAGAACCATTACATGAAAGGCGCAAAGTTGGATGATCTCGCTCATTACCGATGTCTTTTGAAACTGTCAAGATTTTCTTGGGTAGTTATTGGTTGAATGACAATTTGGCCTATTCCATCTTGAAGCTCTCTTGAAATAGACAAGTCGACCGAGTTATCTACACTGAAAAACTCCCCTCATCCAGATCCGAATTGCTATCCGGAAGCCGATCTCCATCCTCTGTGAAAGGTAGAAATGACTGAAAGTTTAACGGAACCATTCCGGTGGTTCTGCAGGATTTGAAGAAGATCATCAAGAGCGTAAGTATAATGGACAAAAACTGATTATTTCAACTCTTTAGTAACTCCAAGCCCGTGGTTTTGATCTCCTACCGCTCTATCACCAATCATCTCATCTTTAGTTTCAAATTCATTCTTTGATCGTAGATTTCACTTTCTTTGAGGGCTTAGAACTCATCGCTTACATATCAACAATATGAAATTGGATCTAGAAGCAAACAAATCACATGAATCAGGTTTTCTCTCGACTTATGGTATTGATTCTATATTATTTTGCCCCCATCCTTCTCTTCTCTAAGTTCGGTTAGAGGCAATTTGCATTCAATAGTCTCTAAAATTGGAACTAGAAATCCACGACTTCCAACTATCTCCTCGAAGGTTTGAAATTGACATGTCCATCGTTGTTGGATTCCCGTCATCCGAATACATCAATTCACATCTAATGACCACTGGAAACTACGAAGTATCAGTTGTTTCTAGGCGGGTCTTCCTCGAAGATACCATGCAAAACATATATCCTTTCAATTTCGGTTTCTATGCCTTTGCCGTAACGCAAATCGAATCTGCCGCTTAGCTTCACCGGAAAGAACTGGAATTCGGACCTTCGTGATCTGGATGGCAAATCAGCTATTATGCGGAATGATTGGCGACTAGCGAATGTAAACAATTTTGGGTACCTTGATAGCAACCCACATTGATAACCGAGAGAAGTATGCTAAATGCTGAATTTGGTGGATGAGTTGATGATGATTTTAGTAAAGGGTGTGTTCAAAATGAGGATGTGAAGAGTGGTTGGGCGAGCATGCTGATGTGGGACAAACCTGAATGCAAAAAAATGGGGACACGCTGTGTGCGAGCACATACAAAGTTCACTACCTTCCGAATAATGCCAACTTGTCATCTTTATAGAATGCATTATTCAGCATCTTAACTCTCTCTCCATATCAAATATGTTGGCCACTCTTTTTATAAAGTTCTCTCCATAGCCCACGCATTGGCAAATCAAGAGTCCGACCTACATCCCCGACTTCAAGAGCGCTTGTGCACTGACCAATCTTCGGACCAAGATCAGCTTCTTTGGTGATCTTTGTACCAAGTGAGGAACTTCTAGGATATACAGGATTATAGTAGCAAAGCAACATTGTCAAACGCAGAAAATGGACTACTTGTTGGCAAAAGTGGGAGCATGGGCAATCCTCCTTCGTCAAGAAAATTAGAAAGGATGGAATGAGTTCTGGTAAGAATAGAATGCAGCTGCAGGATAGCACGCATTGTTCCCGATGAAAGTCGGTTCTTGATACCAAGACAAGCAATCTCAATAGGTCACTTCGCTCATGCGTATCTATGTTTTCATCATCTCCTGAATCTTCATTCCCACTGTTTTCAATCCATGAATCTGTTGAAATAAAGTATCTCATGCAGATTGTCACCATCAAGAACGTTCTCATACTCCTCCATAAGAGCTATAATGATGGCTTGAGCATCATTAGCAGCATGTGCAAAGCAACAAGAAGTGGACAAAGCTATCACCATGTCGAAGCCATTCTCCATTGGTGGCCCAATCGACCGTCCCCAATTTGAGTCATACACATACATTGGATTAGTGATGAAGTAGTTTCCCAGGGCTTTTGTCCTCATGAGCAAATATTTGGATTTGTTCTAGCATGAAGGATTTATTATCAACAACGAGATGACCACTAACTTCGCCGAAAAGTCAAGCTATTTCCCATTTCTCAGCCCTCTTTAATCCTCAATTTTGCATCCCAAACACGATCGTAACGTTCTATGCTTTGAACATAAATCCTTTCTTTCCGCATTTTTTACAAAGCGGTCTTTTATTGGTACTTGACTTGGACAACAAAGATCCGAGAATTGTACTTCCTAGACCGCATCATTAGTCCGAACATGGTGTCGATGAGGCCGCCGATGAACGTATATCCTGCGCCCCGAGAGGGTAAAATGTGTAACCGAGCACCTCTAGAATGGTCTTCTAAGAGTTTTGCTGGAATTGATTCTGCAACTCGTAAAGTTGGGACCGGGTCGAAACTTGTGAATTCAAAATTTCATTATGGTGCTCTCCTCTCCTCCGTGCTCAGCCTTTACTTGATCGCTTAGATCGGACATCGATTGAAGCCGACCAAAGCGATCATTCTTTATCAAAATCTAGTGCTACCGACTTGATGGGTCCTGCTTCGATTAATCGCTGATTGTGGCTTCATACGTACAACTTGTAGCAATCGTGCAAATTCAACTGATTGGGTATCAAAGCGGAGTTGGTTTTGGATATCAATTGCAAGCTAATCGAATTCAAATTCCGAGTATTCATCGCTGAATTGAACCACCAAAGAAATTCCCCTGTTCTATAAGCATCAACCGCGATATAATTCACAATCTGGTTAGAGGAGTGCCTTTTAATGCTTTTATAGAAAGCCGGATGAACACAAGATGGCCTGTATAAGTCTCAAGCTCAAAAAAGCATTTCGTCCATTGTAAGAGACTCTGGAGCCTATCCCAATTCCTAAGAGGAAATATCAGAGTTGCTCATTTCAATTAATCCAACACTTTCCATGCTTCCGAAATTCTAGCATCGGGTGGGAAATTTGGCTCGAGGAACTTGGAAGAGCAACCCGATTCACAAAAGATTTTTGGGATTTGAGAGAGTGGCTTCTTCAATTCCAAAGTCTTGTCGAAACCGCCCATGAAGTGTGGTTTGCACCGGGCCTCGATTATAAGTCCAAGATATGCCCATGCTCTGCATTTTCTGCTGCATTTGAAAGGCTATGGAGTTGTGTATCGGCTTCGGGATATTATTAACAAGAGGAGAAATTATCTCGGCAGCCGAAGGCGATATTCCATTTCCCAAAAGGTCCCTCGGAGAACATTCATTCTGATCAATATCACCATTGTGCATGGCCTCGACTATACATCGCAAAGCACCTCCATTGATGATACTTGTGGCAAGCTCACGGTTCATAGAATGATTGGAAGAGTATCCGGTGGATAGACCGGGACAACATTTATTGATTCAGTGGAAGGCGGATGAACAAGATGACTCAGTTTGAACAAGCTTAGCAAATGGAACTTGAAGACCCCTCTCCAAATGGACAATGACCCGGGTTTGAGACATGTTCATCATTAAATGCCCACCATTGCCCCGTATTCTCATCTTTAATATAAGCTGCGTAATGGTCACTATTCACGGTAGTCCTCGTGAATCAAAGCATAGCCGATAAGTCATATATTAGTTCCAAATCGGGAGGTTCGGACAACCCTCTCTCAAATTCTGGTGCTTCTTTCTTTTAAGTGGTCGACCCTCTTCTTTCTAGTGGTGACTCCCTCTCTATGGTAACCCACATTGCGCATATCCCGAAGTCATTGTACTCCTCGCAATAGAGTTCTTGTGGGGCATCTTATCAAACAGATTCCGGGCAAAGGTAAATTTCTCATCTTGACACGTGCATTGACCATTACAATCGATACATCAAACCTAGCTCACGAATTGATGAAAACATCCCTTAGCAAGCAGCCAAACCACCCAATTCCTGCATACATGTAAACTAACCACTTTGAACATGTGAGTCATACTCGAACCCACTTTTCGTAACGGCACCTGTACAAACGAACCGATCCCATGCCTGATATAGGCGAGCGGAGGTACGAACCCCGAGAAGGTGAAAGTGTAGTTATCGGAGACCAAATAACCAAATGGAAAGATCCTCTACTTCCGTAACCATGCTTCTCAATCATCCCTTAATCTGCATATCCTTAACAAGTGAATAAACAAAATGACAAGCTAGAATTTGAAACGTTTGCTCTCTTTGCTTGAATCTCATGACTGCATGCCCAAGCTTTGGAATCACCCCCATATGAAGAATTGATGGCCATAGGACGGATAGGAAGAAAAGCAAAAACGAGTATGGTAGAGAATAGCGGAAACTTGATGGGAAAACAGGACATGGGAGATTAAAAGAAAATAGAACCACATCTCATGATTTTTCAATAGGCTCTGGTTAGTGGGAATAGGCACGAGAGATATATGCTTCGAAGACATTAATGACATCCAAAATCAAAACAAGGCAAACGAGCAAGTGACCAATCTCAACAAAGCAAATTGTGGCCCTTTTCGTCCACACAAAAATCAACAAAACAATTGTATATGCAGGAATCGAATACACGGAAAAATCAAGTATGGGTAAGAATTCCAAGAGTGGCGAGAATCATACACGGGCAGCCTTGGTTGCAATTGCTCTCTTCTCCAATCCCTTTGTGCTTCTCCTCCCGATGATCAAAGAATCTCCTCTCTTCCAGCCCCAAAAATTCCAATACGTCCCCCCTCCTCCTCTCTTCCTTTTCTCACATATATATATCATCCCTCAAGACCTAAATTTGCTTCCCTAAAAAAAAAAAACGAAATCTCCTCTTTTCCCTCTTCTTTTCTCCTTATCCTTTTTTTTAAATCCTCCAATTCGGAAGCAATCTTCTCAATTTCAAATTCCTCTCTAAAACCTTCCAAGGAGAGTCCCACCTTCCTTAAACTCCAATAGTAAGTTTCCTTGCAAAAACATGAAAATTTTCTAAGTTAAATAAATGAGTGAACAGATAAGTAAGTAAATAAATTAGGAAACGGTAAAAATAAAATAAAATAAAATAAAATAAAAAATAAACCAATGAACAAAAGCCGAGCCCAAAAGCCATGTAACCATGCAAGTCATACAAGTCACGCTAAAAATGTCCAAATGGGCCAAGTGTACCTAAACGGGCCTATGATGAAATTAAATGGACCTAGGGTGGTGCCTAATGGGCCAAGTGTATCTAAAAGCTATCCTAAAAAAAACAAGAAAAGCCTAAGTCTAAGTTAGGGCTGCCAAGGGTCACAATAAGGGATCAAATAATCCCTCAACCAAAGTCTCCAAGGTGACTCAGAAAAAGGTAAGTGGTGAGTAGTACTGGGCCACCAAGGAACTACTGTGGAGCACTGAAAACGAACTTAAAGACATGTGCTAAAGGGACAAAATTGAGGGTCTACACCGTTTTTGGCTCAACAACCAACTTTTTCAACTTAAAACCTTTTAAACAAGTTTGAAACAACATTTGACACAAGGTTATAGTTGAAAACATGAAATCATCCAATTTTAAAAATATTTAAAACAAAATAGCTCTTGGATGATTTCGGTGTATAAATAAAGAATGTAATGCATAAAAATCCTAGTGCACCAACAACCTTACAAAGAGATCTTATGAAGCTTAGGTCTTGAAAAACACTTCTCTTTGAAGTGGTCTTCTTCTTCATGATTTCTCTTTGGCTTGATTTGTCTTTGTGATTGCCACTTTGGAAATCATCTTGTCTAATCACACTTGAAATATAGTCATTAGTTCTAAACTTTGTTTTATTATCATTAAAACTAACCAAACTTTGGTTTCACAGTAATATTGAATTGAAAGTTTTAATTAACATGTATTGAAAGGATTTTAAATTGAAAATTTGAAAAGAAAAATCTTTCTAAATAATTAAAATAATTTGAAAAGAAATTTTAAATTAAGAATTTTAATTTGGAATGAATTTTAAAAAGAAAATTTTTTCAATTTTTTTAATTTAAAATACGAAATCTTTCCAAATCCTTTTAGAACTCATAAGTTTCTAAGTTATTTTTAGTAAAATATGATTCCTAAATTGATTCCAAATTCATTAGTTTTGTTTCCTATATATAACATGCTTAAATGTGCTTTTTTTTTTTTTGGGATAAATACGTGACTTAATATAAGGTGGTATTTGTTTTTTTACTTAATTCTAAATAGAACTTTAATGCTTAATAATGTTAAATATTAGGTTGTTTATTTTTGTAACATTTTATTTTTATTAAGTATTAAAAAGTAAAGAAAAACCAATATGTTATTTTTTTTATTTAAAAAAAATTACATATTTTGACTTTTTCTATTTAGTAAAAAATTTATAATAAATTATAAAAAAAGTAAAAAACAAACAACCTAAATTTTGAAAATAACCTAAATTAAAACTTTTCAAAATTATTTTTAGTAAAATAATAACCTAAATTGATTTCAATTTCATTAGTTTTATTTCTTGTCTGTTTATATATAAATACGTTTAGTTTTTTTGTACATATTGAGAGGGACTTAATCTGACTTGCCCATTCATCCTCAATCTTTGAAGAGAAGTATTCCAATTGTTAGATAAGTATATCAATAGTCAGAAAAGTATTTTATCTCGGGGTTTTTCATATGAAAATATTCATGTGTCCCTTGCATATCTCACGTGCTAAAATTTAGTTATAATATTCAAATATTATATTATAATCTTTTTAATTACATCATATTAGCCTATTGCATATTGATTTTTCAATTTCGATTATTTAGATGTAAGTCATTGTTTGACTTCTAAGGATTTGTGCCCACTCACAGCTTCCGGTGGTAGTGAGCCATGGACCCGAAGCGGAGGAAGACCGAGTTTCCGGAGGAGATTGCTAGCGATTTCGGTGCCGTGGATTCTATGGAACTCAGCGTCGATAGTGAAGATGATGCGAGTGATCTCAGCGATAATTCCTATGCTGAGGACTCAGATGGCGACTATCGGTGAGTGTTGCTCTACAAAAATCTCTGATATTTTCTCCGCAACCAAACACACATTGAACATGGATGTCCACTTCAGAATTTAACTCTCACTTTCATGCCATGAGACACTCTCGGTCTTAATGATCTCTAAGATCTGATTATATTCAATTAACCTCTTAATTACTCTAATTAACATCTGATAATGATCCAAGTGTTGTTAGTTTGTAGAGCTTTTACAAAGAATTAGTTAATCTTTCTGTGTGTTTTTTCCTCCTCATTTGGCCAAAACGGTGTCATTTTGAGTCCAATTTTATCTTTGAGATAGCCTAAAATGACCTTGTTGAGCCTTTGAAAAACAAAAAAGGCACAAAATTAGGGCTCAATAGAGAGTAGAGACTGAGAAGAGGAGAGAAAGAAGAAGAGGAGGTAATATTTTTATTTTATTTATCTATCTTTTTATTATAATAAATGAGACTAATGTGATAACTAATGTGACAACGAAGATGATAATTTTGTGGATATGGAGGATGAATGACAATTGATTTTTATTGAGAACATGGTAAATTTTATGACTAGATATATAACTAAAATATTTTAATATTATTTTTGTTAATTAAATTAAAATTTTGGATATCATCGATATAAAAATTATATCTAATTAAAACTTATAAGTTGTTAAATTATTTAAGTTTTATATCTAAGAATTAAAATAAGTAAAATGAATTTAAAGTATAATTAAAAAATAATTTATTAATTTAAAATTTTTATTTTTATTTATTTTTAATTTTTTTTTTCTTAAATTTTTTTTCAAAATTTTCAGTGGGAAAAAAATATTTCCCAGAATGGTAGAAAAGTTTCCATCTTTTTACCTTTTCTTATTGGAGGACAACTGTCCACCAGCAAGAGAATTTTGCGAACTCTGCCAGTTTGGGATAAGGTTGAAGCGGAGGCACACATCCAGAGAGAAAATATTTCTTTACAATAACATTACACATGGGTACTACATAAACACGCTGAAGAACTTTTAAGACTAGTGGGGGCACGCTCCCACCGACCGCGGAATTTCTCTCACCCAAGCTAGCTGGTACTTGGTTGGGTAGTGCGTTAACTCTACGCGATTCAACGCCACGTCATCATCCCCATACATCGTGGCCGTCCAACACTTAATCGTGATCGTCCATTCCGACTCTACTTCTACCACCCCTAACCATAGTTAATTCTGCTGGCCCCTTTATATACCCCCGCCTCGAGATATTTTCATAGCTCGTCGTTTCCATCAAAGGTTTCAAAGGAGTAGGCTACGCTTCAGGTAACAATAAATTGTTATTAGTTGTTATTATTTTAATTATTATTGTTTTTTTTTAACCAAAAAAAATTTATGATTAAGTTTATGCACGATTGTCAAGAATCGTGACTTTCAACTATGATTCTTCAAGCAGGTAACCCTTTCAACCTTCAGGTTGTAATATTAGTGTGACCTTATTCATTTGAGATTCTTACAGATTTTGTTCAATTAGGCATTCGGAAAATAATATTGTTAAGAATAATTAAAAATTATAATTTACATGGAAAATATCTAGAACCCCAACCTTGCAAAAAGGAAAATGACAAAGTAAGCATCATAAAAATGATAATTTGTATGAAAATGAGCTTTTGAGTTTGTAAGTCATTGTGTAGAATATTATAAAAAAAAAAAAAAAAAAAGATAATGGGAAAGTTAAATCATGCTTGGTTAAAGGATTAAGAAAAGAAGAAAAAATTAAAGAAAAATGTTTTTTTATGTTTGATTTCATAATGAAAAGTATAAGAGAAAATCAAATGTAATTAAAATTAATTAAAAATTTATATATTTTAAAATTATTTAAATTTTTATATAATAAAGAAAAATAAGTGAAATGAATTTAAAGAAATATATAAAAATAATTTATTGATTTTGAATGAATTTTATATTTTTCTCAAAATTTTTGGGAATCAAATATAGCTTTAGTAACTAAATAAGCCTAATGGGGACTTAATGATATTACTCACGTGAAAAATGTTAGATTTTTTTTATTATTATTTTGTGGTTTGATGAATATTATCCGTAGAAATTACATTGATGGTATAATTGATTAAATATATTTATTGTATGCAACATAAATTGATATTGTTATTTAAGTTAATTTCATTTAGCTCATCTTAGATTTCGGTTAAATACATCTAATTTTTATAAATTTAAAATTTTATCAAATATTTTTATTTTTTATTTTCACTCAATTCCTTCTCATTAAAAATAAGGAGGGGAGGTACATGATAAAAATTTAAAATTATATAATACACTTAAACATATGAATCAAAGTGCTCAAACATACGCTTGAGTTTACGTATATATACTAAGCTCATTTTCCTACCATTTGACAATTTGGTGGTAGTTTTGTCTTTTCAAGTTCGTTGACCTGATACCATGTCCTACAAAGCAAATAGTTTTAAAAAATATAGATAATTAATGACATGGTTGTTTTTTTAGTAGATTCTTCTATCATTTTGAAAAGTGGACTTCCACGTGTTCCGGGTGGCAATAGTTTATATGTTTTATGGTTTAGAATTTTTTTTTCTTTTCTTTTTTCATGTGCTCTTTTAGGTTATCTTTGATTATAGAATAATATTTATGAAAGAAAAAAAAAAAGAAAACAAAAAGTAAAGAAAAAAAAAAAAAAATTTAAAATAAAATCAACAAATTATTTTATATATTATTTTAAACTTATTTAACTTATTTTTTATTTTGATTAAATAATTTAAAAGTATATACATTTTTATCTAATTTTAATTATATTTGATTTTCTTTCCTATTTTATATGGTGAAACCAAAGATAAAAAAAATTTATTTTTTATTAATTTTTTTTTAAATATTTTTCAGGAACCGAACATAGTTTTAAAGTTAACTAATGATAAGGCACAATACATTTGGTTAGCTAAGTGGCTTTGTCACTTTGTCTAATGATATTTTTGCACACATATTTAGACATTTACCAAAAGAAAAGATGATATTATTTTTTAAATTTACAAAAAAAAAGAAGATATTATTAATTTCTAATAATAAATAAATATTAAAATGTAGACTTCTAATAAATTGTAATTATATTTCATTTTCTTATATGTTTTAATATTAAAATGAAATATAAAAAAAATAATTTTTTTTAACTTCATTTTCTTTCCATAGTATTTTTCTAAAACAAACATCATAATTCAAGTATACTAAAGCATTCTTAGTCTAGATTATAAGCCTATATATAAATAGAGGTACTCTTTGTTACAATTGATTGGAAGCACATCATTCAAATCATTGGTCTAATACAATTTCTTTACCTATTGTCATTTTTCAAACTCTTTTGTCTTAATATCCAATTATCTTTTGAAGATGGTTTTCTATGTTAAAATTACACAAACCCCAATCATTTCAGGTTTTCAACCATATTAATCATTTCAATTGATTTTAATCCTTCAAATATCAGGACAAAATTGACTTTGGTCCCACAAATTTTATGAGTGTTAAATAAGACAAGTTAATTAGTTCATAAATTATACATAAATATTGCTATTGTTTGTGAAGTGTAGAGATGACACATCTAAAATGTATAGAAAAAAAAAATGCTTCTTTAGATATGGAAGCTAGCACATCTTTTCACATTTGATATCCAAACATTTCCAAATATCTTTGTAATACTATTTTGTTGTTTATATTATTTTTCTTTTTTCCTTTTATTTTAAATTTATCATCTCAAAATCATAATAAGTGATGGTACTTTTATTTTTTTTTTCCTTATAGTTTTAACTTGATTGTGAATCTAACTTTTTGTTTGGTTAAAATCTTTAATTTTTTTAATTAAAATAAAATACAAAAGAAAATATATTTTTCATAAAAAAAATGTATTTAACCTTTTATATTAATTTCATAAAAAATAGGTATATCCTTAAGAAAAATAGGTACATTCATTCCTAAAGGAACTAGAATCCCCATCTCTCTTATCATAGTCTATATATTCCTTTAGGGACCTTTGGTAAGTGATTGGAGGTCTTTACTCACTACAAAACAAACTTTGGAACCCTAGTGTAGACCCTCCATTTTGTCCCTCTAACATGTCTTTAAGTTCACTTCCAGTGTTTCACAGTATTTCCTTGGTGGTCCATTACTAGTAACCTATCTTTTCTAAGTCACCTTGGGGACTTTGGTTGAGGGATTTATCTAACTCCATTGTGACTCTTGGCAGCCATAATTTAAACTTAGGCCCACTTAGGCACCGTGGGCTCATTTAGGTTCATTCAGACACCCAAAGCCCACTTAGACACCTTAGGCCCACTTAGGCACCTTAGGCCTATTTAGGCACCTTAGGTTCATTTAGACCCACTTGGCCCATTAGACATTTTTAGCGTGACTTGTATGGTTGCATGAATTATTTATTTCATTTACTTATTTATTTATTTTTATTTTTTATTATTACTGTCGATCACTTTTATTTAATCATTTATTATATTTTTTATTTGTTTATTTATTTTAATTTATTTTTATTGTCATCAATCACTTTTATTTATTTAGAAGTTTTATCTTTTTTATTTTTTTATTTATTTGTTCATTAGCTTGTTATTTATCTATTATTATTATTATTTTATCATTCTCTGGTTTATGTATTCATTTTATTTATTTATTTATTTATCTGATTTAATAATTTGAAGTTTTTTAGGAAAATATGCCAATGGAGCAGTCTTTAGAGAATGTAGGACTCTACGTGATATGCATGGATTCATTTTTGAAATTGAAAAAGAGTTTTTCTAGTGCATGAGACATAAGATTTGGAGATAAGAGGAGTCCTCAGCTGGGACGACTCTAATTGCTATAAAAACACGGGCTGGTGGAAATTTTGAGTGGGATGGTTGCAGAGATTATTTTTCAGAAGGAGATATAGCAGGAAAAAGTATAGGGATTCAAAGATTCTAGTGAAGGAAAGAGTTTTTTGGTGAAGAGTTGTTAGAGAAAGGGAAAAGGAACTTTTTTGGACTTTGGGAGGAGAACTTTTCAAGATTTTGGAAGAGAACACGACGGACTAGAAGAAACAATACTTCTTGAGAAGAGATCCTTCCTGGTATGGTCACACACAACTTATATTTTCTCATTTTTTTTATGGACCAACATCCTTTTTCTGTAGATCTGTGTGTTACTCTATTGATTAGTGTGAACATCTAGGGTTGTTTGCCTATATTATTGAATATCTTTATGTATATGTATACCTTGTTTTCTGGTTTCGCTTTGGTCCTTTTGATAAATGGTTGATGTATGGGTTTGTCTTTGATGTTGGTGTTTGAGAATCATGCTCTCGTTCTCTGATATCCCCACCATCTTTTGAAAAAAAAAAAAGAAGCCAATTTCAACTCCATTCAGACCCATAAATTCTTAAGGATATTACCATTCTGCTACAACACCAAGGAAAGTTATTTCTCTTGCCTTTATTTTTATGTTGTAATTGAGTTGTAGAGATTTTCTTGGGATTTAGGCTTTGGGTTTAAGTATTTAGTTTGGCTGAACTGGGTTTCAAAGCTTTGATCGAGTTTAATGGTGTTTGTGAACTGGTCAAACTTTAATGTTATTATGGGAAATCGAAGCTCACCGTTTAAACCGCTTTGGAGCCATTATTCAAATATTGGTTAACCAAGAAATCTTTCCATGACTCAAAAGAAAGGTATTCTGGATTAGATTATCGACCCATATTTGAAGAGGCTATCATGAAACTTAAGGTTGGGCTAGAATGCTTCAAGAAGTTGCTAAAAGTTAAAGGGCAAACTATAGGTGGATGAGTGAGTTTCCTCCATGGTGATCATAAGACAGGAATGTCAGTATTCACACTCGTCCTCTAGTAGCTAGCTGATATATTGACTCTAAGATTAAAGGACTTTGAGGAATTGGAGCTATGGCTGACAACAGTGTTTCTTGATACTCCCTAAAACTTCCATGGCTTGAATCAATCTAGAAGAAGTTGCATGGTTGCCTATGGGTCAAGATTATTTATGCTTGAAAGGTGCAATGATGGCAAAGCTCTTGGGGAAGCCACTGCTAGTGTCAAAGGTGAGACTGATCAAGAGTCAATTGCAAAGCAAGATGATAATGGCTACTATAATGTAGATGGTTCTTATATAGGTGTACAATCAAACAATGGAATGGTTTATTATCTGCCTGGCTACAATCTGTATGTTAGTGGGACTCTTATGGGTGCTGATGGGTAATGCATTAGTCAACCTCCTTACTTTTCATCAAGAGATCTTCAGTAGTGTGTTCCTTATGAGACAGAAGTTGTACCATGTTATTCATGAGGTTCGACTTATGCTGGAGATGCTACAAATGGAACCAATGCTAATTTTGGAAACATAAAGTCTAGTTCACGTCCTACTACTTCAACGAAGGCAAACAACTTTCCCTCCATGAAAGACATGCGCACCCAACCCAATGATAAAACAAGTGGAAAGATAATCCATAAATAGTGTGGTTTGCTTATATTATGTGGATGCAAGAATTATCGTTCCAAGAAGAGACCCATGATTCTATTAATGCTACGAAGGCCCTGTGAGTAAGAAAGTTGTTATAGATAGCTTATGAATTGAGGAGAAAAATAGGAGATTTGGAGATTGTTTTGAGAGAGGGGAATAAATATAGGAAATTCAGAGGTTGTTTTTCAGAGGAAGAAAAGAAAAGGGAGCACAAAGCAGGAGATATAGGAAGAAAGGAAGAAAGGGAGTTGGATTTTCCTTTTCAACAAAGGGGTTTTCTGTAGGCTAAGAGATATGAAAAAAGACACCGAAAAGGAAGATTTAAGGGATCGTTTTTGTGGGAAAAAGGAGAACAGCGGTTCACAAGGTTTTCTTTTGAGGATTTCAGAGAAGAACCATAGCGGGAAAGCCAAGTAATCGGGTGGATACTGCCCATGTACGTTTTCAACCATTTTTTATGCTTTATCTTATGTTCAATTCCTGATGATTCTTTGATGGTTCTAGGCATTTATTTTGTTGATTGGTGTGGGTGAAAAGGGCCACAAATTGTTGTGTTGAAATTGGTTCTTTGTCTATTTGCTATGTTCTTCATTCTGTTAATGCCATTGATTCCATCTAAAAGAAATTTGCATTTGGGTCTGTATTTGAATATGATGATAGAAATCCTACCTTGTTTATGTTAAAAATTTGTTTTGAATCATTCTCTCATTTTAGCCCATGGATCCGCTCTTGAAATGAGGCTATTGATGTTCCCCTTCTGCTCATTCTTCCCTCAAATTTTTTTTAATGTTTTCATTTATGCTTTCTGCTTCTTCTTTCACACGGTGTTAGAGTCCTTGTCTATGTGTTCAAGCATGTATTGGGGAAATGACGGAAGTGTTGATATGAGGGATGAAGTGTGCAGCAATCTCACTCAAATATTGGATAGTTAATTCCAAGGAGTTGTAGTGAACTGGAGAAACTAGAGGTAGCAAGCTACAAAGACCACTAAATGGGATTGCAAAGAAGATTCTGGGTGATTTCGAAAAGCCTAAAATCGAGGCCACAAAATTCAGAGGAGGGGGATAATAGATGCAGTTGTTGCAGCCTGTATTTTGAATGTCATTCTTGTCATTCCCAAGTTGAACCAGAAATCTTTTTAGAAGGATAGCAACAACTTTGCTGAAATCTTTGATGCGGATTGGTTTATTTCATTCCTATCAAAAGATGTTAAAATCACAAAATTGCTTCCTAAAGAGGGAGAGAAGATTATGGTTCAATATACCATGCGTGTTCCAAGGAAGTGTACTCCAAGTTGCTATAAAAAACGTGTCTTACCTGTTCCCACGTTAACAATCAGACTACCATGCATATATGTCTTTCCTTAAGAAATGATTCCAAGTGGCAGACGTGCGGGTCCCTCTTGAAAGAAGGCTATATAAGGTTGATGACAAAGCCACAACCAAATACTTTGCATATCGAGAAGCCAGTTTTGGACACTTCTATATGGTTTCGACTTGGGGCAATTATGTGTTTATTATCAATTTGATTCCGCTTTTTGCCATGGTGCTTTTGATTTCGGGCAGGTATTCGATGAGGTTGTATGTGGCGTATAACTACAGGTATATATTGGGAATGCTACTTGCTATGCAGACTCGATTTGCGAGCCTTCAGCATGTGCAGTCTGGGAAGCATGTGGCTGCAATGGGTGTGTTTTTGGACTAGATATGGGAGTTGACACTGAAGCCACCAATTCAACTATTGAAAAACTAAAGGTGCCAAAAGGAGTTTTCTGTCATTGTCTTGAGGTTTGAGTTAGATTAAAGAGAAATAGAGTGGCTATATATGTCCAAAAAAAATTGAAGAGATGGGTATCCTTGTTTGTCTCCCTGAGAGGTGAACGTGTGGTTGTAGTTGCTAGAAATCAAATAATCATTTTGTAGAAGGATGATAACTACCAAGAGCCATATGGCATTTTTACAAGTAACAGCCTTGGGACATTTATATATGGGGGAAACTTGTGTTTTGATGGGGCCATTTGGCAAATATATATTTTTCGGAACCCAACTTTATGAAATTTGAAAACCGGCTTTTAATGTGAAAAATTATATATATTTTTATGCACTTTAAGCCGGCTGCATTTTTTGTACCTAGATTGCTCTTTTTTTTTTCCTCCCGTGCCCACCATTTGCCTCTTCCTCCCTTCCTTCCCAGTGAAACCGGGTGGTCAGCATCATCACCGACCGCCACTCACATCTCTCTTTAATCGGCAATCTCCTCCCCTCTCCCTTTCTCTTCTCTCTTTCTCTCTCTTTCCTTTCCTTTTGACATCACCAAGAGAGAAGAAGGTGGTGGTAATGGTGGAGAACCAAGGCTGGAGGAAAGAAGGTGCGGTTGGTTGCCATTGACGGCGGCAACCAACAACTCTCATAGTCATCGATGGCAGCAGCGACAACAGCAGAAGTAAAAAAAAAATCCCCATTTGATCCCCAAGAAAATCCATCCCCCATTCGATTTCCGGGAAAATTCATCATCGTTTGATTTTCGAGAAAATCCTTGCAAAACCCCTAAGGAAAACAAAAAAAATTGTTTTTTTTTTTTTTTGTTCCCTGTGTTTTCTAGATATGTTCTAGGGGTCTCTTTGCTTTTGTGCCATTGGATTTAAATTTCATGAACCCTAAATCCATGATTTTTTAGCCAGGCTGAAAAACACAATCTTTGCCTATCGGTCGATGAGAGGTGTGAGTGGCGGTCGGTGATAACGCCGGTAGGTCGATTTCACTGGGGAGGGAGAGAAGGAGAGGTGAATGGTGGGTACAGGAGTAAAAAAAAAAAAAAAAAAAAAAGCAATCTTGGTACAAAAAATGCAGCCAGTTTAGAGTGCATAAAAAAGATACATTTTTTCACATTAAAAGCTGGTTTTCAAATTTCATAAAGTTGGGTTCCGAAAAGTATATATTTGCCAAATGGCCCCATCAAAACACAAGTTTCCCTATATATGGAGCCTGGTCAGAATCTCATGATGTTCTTGGAGTTTGCGATGACTCTGAAACTATATTTTTTTATCAAAAGAAATGGTGCATTTATGTAGGTCATTAATGCTTTCAAATGCCCTTAAGGAAATTAAATTGATGGGATTGTACCCCATAGCATTAGCAGTTTGATGTCTCTTGTTGCTCTAGCTAGGCTCTTTGTGAAAGTCCATGCATAAAAGGGTCAACGGTTTGCATATGGGCAGACATGCTATCATTTTTTTTTTCATGTAATCAGCTATGCTATAAGGGACAAAGTGCATTTGGAATTCAATTTTAGCACACAACTCAGAAGGAATTTACAGCTCTACTGCCACTATGAATGGGCTTCACTAACAATTGCATCAAGGATTGAAAACGGGGTGGTTTGCGTCCTTTTTGAAGCCACGTTACAGCATGCAACATGTGTAATATAGAATCAATCAGCCTCCACAAATGATCTTACCTACACGCACCATTCAGTCATTCTCAAGGGCAATCACACCATCATTCTCTTTTTTTTTTTTTTGCTAAACGATTCCAGTTTCCTTCAAATTTCATCCTTAAAGAGTTTCTAGGTTCATCAAAAATTCAGATTTCAAGAAACCACTTGTTGCCAGATTTCATTCAACCATTCACATTTTAGATTTAAAATTTGTTTTAGCAACTTTAGAATATTCTAAAAAAATTTCCAAAACTTGTATGACTTTTCTCACTTCTTGAGCTTGAATTTAAAATTTTGTTTGAGTTAGAAAGTCATTATGGAATAGAAGATATAAATGAGTCTTTAGGGGACTCCGTTTTCACCCAGTTCTGAACACTCAAGATATTTTTGCAAAAATAAATGACCAGAAGACTTCTTAAATTTGATTCAATATTTTTCCTCAATTTTAGGCTTCTTGAAATTGATCTTAGACACATAAAATATATAAAAAAAATATTCATTTTTGAGGGAGATATGATTTTTCAAAGTCGTGCCTACTGTGCATGCCAAATCCTGGACATCTAATTAGCTTTAGTGTTTTAAAAATATTTTTAAGTACTATCTGACCCTAAATTTATTTTTTATACATATAGACATTTTGAAATATGTGTGTGATTTTTTTTTTAATGATTTTTTGTGATCATTTATTTATATATATAAAAAATTCGTTTATGCATGTCATGTTTTCTTATCAAATTTGGACTTTGTAGAACCTTTAGGTGTCTTTGCTATGATTTGTCCTTTAAATGAGTGTTTTGCTTCCGGTACGTTGATCTAAATGTCTAGGAATTGTCTCCTAAAATTTCTCGTAATTAAATTCCACTCTAAGCCATTTTTTTAGAAATTGTTTTATGATGCTTCATTTTTTAACTGCATGCTGATTATTTTATACTTTACTTGAAATTGTTATTATTTTTGGAGTCATTTGATTTATCTTAGCTCAATTTTTGGCTTTGACACTGTATATTATACATAATAGATATTTTATATAACTTATGCTTGCCCTAACCACTCTAGCATTTTTGGAGGAATCTTATAAAATATACTTGCTATCTAGTTACGTTCTTTATCCTCTAATTTCAAAATTCTATGAAAATGCATGTTATCATGAGTTATATCCATGTTTTGATTTAATCCTTGGGTGCTTAGATGTATGTTTGATTTGCTTGGATAAAATGCATATTATGTGTTATATTTCTATACTAACTTTGATGTTTTATGATAGCGCTTGAAAAACAATCCAAGTACACACTTTGACTCTTTTTTATGATCATGATTTGATTTTTTGGCTTGACATGTTAATTCTGAAATCACCTTAGTCTACTTAGGTATCTATGATCAACCAATTAATTGCCCCTCTTCCCTCAACTTAGTCAGTAAAGACCTTTGTAGGGCTTAGAGGGGTGTCACCTTTTAGAGGTACCTTCCTAATAAGTAACATAATTCCTGGATCTAGACTTGGGTTTTTCAAAGACATGGTTTTCCAAAAACTATGGAGTCATTTTTTAGGGTTTTATTTTCCCTTTAAAATAAAATAAAATAAGTGGCGACTCCAACTTTTCTAAAACAAAATTTTCACCATAAAAAGCGAGTCTCGCAGATCGAGTGGGGACGTACGTGAAAAATGTGGGTCCACACCTAGGTACTTCCATTCCTAGAGGAACTGTAACCCCTATCTTCATTCTCATGGTCCATATATTCCTTTGGAGACCATTGGGAAGAAATTGGAGGTTGTTTTTCACATTGGAATAGACTTTGGAACCCTAGGTACATCCTTAAGAAAATTTGGTACATTCGATTCTCGAGCTACCGGGACCCCTATTTTTATTCTCATGATTCATTAATTCCTTTAGGGACCCTTGGGAAGTGATTAGAGGTCGTTCCCACTTTGGAACGAACTTTGGAACCTTAGATACATCTTTAAAAAAATTTGGTTCATCCAATTCTCAGGTTATCAAGACCCTTATTCCCTTCCTATGACCCATTTGATCATTTTGAGACCCTTGGAAAGTGATCGAATGTCGTTCCCCACTCCAAAACAGACTTTAGGACCCTAAATACATTTTTTAAGAAAATTTGATACATCCTTATGAAAATTTGGTATATCTAATTATCGGACTACTAGGACCTCTATATCATTTTCCATGGTCCATTTGATCATTTGGGGACCCTTGAGAAGTTATTAAAGGTCATTCTCCACCTTATAACAAACTTTGGAACCCTAAGTATATCTTTAAGAAAATTTGATACATTCAATCCTTAAACTATAGTCACCATTATCTTCATTCTCATGGTCCATTTGTTCCTTTAAGGATCCTCCAGAAGTGAATGAAGCTCATTCCCCATGACCCCGAAACGGATTTTGAAACTTTAAGTACATCCTTAAGAAAATTTGGTACATCTAATTATGAAAAAAAAATGTTTTATCTTTTTTATTTTTGATAACAAAAAATAAGATATTTTTAGAAAACATTTTTTAATTATTTTAACTTATTTTTTAAATATTGTTTTAAAAAATAGTTATACAAATATGTAAGATGATTAAAAATAAAGTACAAGAGATAAAAATTATTTTTAAAAAAAATATTTAAAAATATTAAAAATAAGTTAAAAACATTTTAAGTTCCTAAATAAATTTTTATTTTATAAAATATTATAAAATTGTTTTTAAAAATTGTTTTTGAAAACATTTACCAAACAACTCTTCATAATTGTTACCACTCACTTTTTGAAATCAAAGTGATGAATGGACACTGTCTACGTACAACAACAAGAAGGTCAAATTACTTGCTTTTAACACTTGTATGATAACAACAATAATGAGTTCACGTTTTCTCTTGAAATTAGGAATGACAACGAGCGGGTTTGGGACGGGTCATTCCCACCCATTCTCGCACCCAATTATATAGTTATTTCCCATCCCCGCCACAAACCCGTGTCGGGGTAGGTTGATTGGTTCCCATCCCCGTTAACAAAAGAATTAATAACCTCATCCTCGCCCCATTCCGAATGTCCATTGAGCCCTAATCCTAATTGGTGATGAGTAGATCTCATACCCAAATGCATTATCCTTTCACTACAAAATAACGAGATTATGATAATATACAAAATATAAAAAAATAATATCAAAGTTGAAATTAACACCACAACAATCAATAATTTTAAGTCCATAGTTAGCTTAAATGATTCAAAATTAATGCAAAACACAAAAAAATAAAAAAAAAAATCATCTGAACCATTTACAAGAGAACATAATGAAAACTGAAACAAACGGGAAAATGGGTCAATATTAGCCATGGATGTGAATCCCTTTTCAAGCTAATCTTTGAACCAAGACTTCATCAAATCCACTACTTCAAAGGCTTTTGCGTTCCTTTTGAGTTGTGCTCTCAAACGAAGACTTCAAGGTGATGCTTTAGATGATTGTGTTGCACATATTTAGGGCAAGGAGATCAAAGTCTATGACTAGTTTGATGTCACGAAAAAGGAGTTTTGGGCTCCAAGGCTAAACCAAGAACAAAATGGAATTGATTTCAAAGTATTTGAGTTGGTATGAGGGAGGAAGAAAAAGTAGTATTGATCTTGAAGATAGGGTTTCAAGCAGTGCATTAGAGGAAGAAGAAGAAGAAGCGATTGTCGGAATTAGGATAAATGGGAAGAATGAAAGACCACTATATCAGAGGAAAAAGAAGAAGAAGAAGGAGCGGCCGTCGGAATTAGGACAAATGGGAAAGAATGAAGTATATATACGGAGAGTTTTTTGACATTTTACTAGTAGTTGAAAGGTAATTTTATATATTTATATTCGGGCGGGACGGGACGGGTTGGAACAAAATCCATACTCGTCCCAAACCTGATTCGGGTTTTTTAAATATTCTCATATCCGATCTATATCCGTTTTTTATATTTCACACCCGTCCCAATAGGGGTAGAGCGAGACGTTACCCGATTAGCCTAGAAAATTGCCTTTCCTTCTTGAAATTCATAGCCAAAGGGCATCTTCTTGGTATAGAAAATTAAACTCCAGTTCTCATGCAATAATAATAGTAATAAAGAAATTGATAATATTAGGTGTATTCCACGACTTTTGCCACAAGTAACTGAACATAAATATAAAAATGTGGTTGATTAAAAAAATAAGAACATTCATTGTTTCTGACTTTTGCCAGCTGTAATTGAATATAAAATTGTTGTTAGATTAAAAAATGATAATTTTAATTGCGTCTGATTTTGGCCTTCAATTGAATATAAAAAAGGGAGAATTACCCTTAAGGGTAGGCTGAGGAAAAAAATGACTGAAAAGGGTGGGTAAGTTTGATAATTCTTTTGAAGTCCTTATATTTTTATTAGACTAATTTACCCTCGATTTGACCATTGAACCAGCCATTGTCAGACGATTGCTCCATTGGAACTCATAGTTGCTACTATTTATTAATAATTATTGTTATGGCATCATTTGTTTGTGATCTTCAAATTTCTCTGAATTGCTGTAGGCATCATTCATCAACGCCATCACTCACTTACTCATTTGTTTTGATGGGTCTTTTAATTATCTTAGTAGAGGAAAAATAATTTAAGCTCAGTTTGGTTAATATTTTTTAAACTAATTTTTATTCTCTTGAAAATATATATATCTGAAATTAAGATAATAGGAAAAAAATTAAAAGGAAAAAATAAAGTATTTAAAAAAAATATTTTTTAATTAATTTTTACTTACTCTTGTCATAATTGTTTTAAAAAATAATTATACAAATATAAAAAAAAATCAAAAATAAAACATAACATATACAAATTATTTTTAAAATACATTCAAAAACAAAGAAACAAACAAATATTTGTTTTATAAAATAATAGATAATAGTTTTCAAAAAATTATTATAAAAATTGTTTTTAAAAATTATTTTCAAAAATAAATATCAAATAAGGTCTTAAACTTTGTTTGATAACTATTTTAAAAAATAATTTTATGTTTTTTTAAAAATATATTTCAAATAACTAAAAAAAGGTTTTTTTTTTGTTCTTAAAAAGGAAAAATATATATTCTTGAAAAATAATGGTATAAATATAAAGAATAATTAAAAGTAAATCATTATATATAAAAGTTATTTTTAAAATCCATTTAAAAATATAGAAAATAAGTTTAAAATATTTTAAGTTTCAAAGTGATTTTTATTTTATAAAACATAATGATTTTTCAAAAATTACTTTTAAAAACTGTTTTATAAAATCAAAACAAAATCTTATCCCTTTTTTCGGAGATCTCTATCTTTTCTTTCCCTAGCAGTCCCAAAATTATACCTATGCACTTGCATTTTTATACTATGCTTGTTGTATAATTATACCTATGACATCCTTTGTCCTTTGTCCAATGTACATGTCTTTTTGTTGTCCACCCTTGTATTGTATTTGTTTATCCTCCTTAGGTACAATCTCCCCTCCTTCATGAAGGTAGCCATAAATGGAATTTTCCAAGTCCATTTACCAATTCAGAAGTACGTCTTCTTTCATCGATAATCAAATCAATCTATTTCACAATATTACAATCAATGAAAATTTTACAACGAATACAAAATAAACAAATGAAAATTATAATCAATTGAGAGACATATTTTATATAATAAATAACAATATTTGTTGTATATTATACATGTTAGGGATATGCCAAAGAACCCATAATTGCCCAGTTTCATAAGAAATTTGACATTTTCAAAATTTTATCTTATCGTAATGTATCGTAATGTTATTGTATTTGTATTGTAATTGTACTGTATTTTTATTATACCTCTATATTTTTATATAAAAAAATTAATTTTATAGATTTTTTTTTTATCCATCATTGGATTATCATCAACAACTATTTCACAATATTACAATCAATGAAAATTTTACAACGAAAGAAAATAAACAAATGAAAATTATAATCAATTGAGAGACATATTTTATATAATAAATAACAATATTTGTTGTATATTATACATGTTAGGGATATGCCAAAGAACCCATAATTGCCTGGGTTCATAAGAAATTTGACATTTTCAAAATTTTACCTTATCGTAATGTATCGTAATGTTATTGTATTTGTATTGTAATTGTACTTGTATTTTTATTATACCTCTATATTTTTATATAAAAAAATTTATTTTATAGATTTTTTTTTATCCATCATTGGATTATCATCAACAACTTCATGTATAGAAATTACAATAGTGTATTTTTTTGTTGTTTTTTTTTTTTATAATTTTGGCTTGCAAGGATGCTTTATGATAGGAATACAACATGATAGCCTAGAAATGCCAATTCAGTAAAAAAATAATTCAATATTTTGTCATTTTGGTATATTGTAATGTATCATAATGTTAATATTTTTTCATTGTAACTATATTGCATTTGTATTGTACTTATACTTTATAACTGAAATAATGGTTCTTTTACACAACCTTCAAACTACTAGGCATTCGACTCATCATACCAAAATAATACTTATACAAAAAGGTAACAAATTTATAACAAAAATATAGTGATCTTAACTCTTTAACAAATTCATAATAAAAGACAAAGTGGTCTCGTACAAAGGGGATTTCAGTTTTCAATGACAATCCAAATATGTTTATAAATACACAAACAAAGTGGTCTCAAACAAGCATGAAACAACTGAGAACATTTTTTCTTCAATCATGTCAAAAAGTCTTAACAACAAAACTAAAGTGCAAATCTTTTCAATGGAAATCAATAATAATCATATCAAACAACCCACCGAGAAATAAATTAAAAATAAAAACACATCTTCAATATGACCTAAATAATATAAAAAAAATTCAAAATAATAAATATAAATAACATTTAAAAAAAATGTAATTTCTTTCTCAAAACCTCATTCAATATTTCAGATCTAATATCTTACAACTACATTTTTAAAATTATTAACTTTTCCTTCATTCAATTCGATTTTTAAATTATTTATTTATTTTTCCATAAACTGACGTTTTTTTTTGTATTAAAAAAAAAAAACTGACCTTTAATGGATTTCTTGCTAGATTCACAAAAAAAAAAAAAAACAAGTTTTGTGTATCGGTTGCAGAGAATGACCTGAAGTGCGCACCTTTTTCCTTTCCCCTTTTTCTTCCACAACTCGGCTCCAGGTAGGTTAAAGAAAGGGAGAATAAACTCTTTTTTACTTCTGTTACTTTTCACTTTACTTGCTTTTCACTCATTAAGGGTAGTATTGACATTTAAACAAAATAAGGCATTTGGAAGAATTATCAAATTTTTACCCTACCCTTTACAATAATTATCACATTTACCCACCCTCATTGTTCATTTTTTCTCCCAGCCTACCCTTAAGGGTAATTCTTCCAAATAATAATATATAATAATATCTTTTACATAGAGAAAAATTGTCATTTAATTTCGAGAAGGACCAATATGCCCCTCATAGAAATCTACAAAATGTTAGGAGCTCAGGGGCATGTGGGTGTCCAAATGTGGATTCAACCTCAGAACAAGCACAGCTTCCGGTGGCAGTGAGCCATGGAACCGAAGCGGAGGAAGACAGAAGAGTTTCCGGCGGAGGGTTCTAGGGACCCCGGTGCCGTGGATTCTATGGAGCTCAGCGGCGATAGTGGAGATGATAAGAGTGATCTCAGCGATATTCATTCAAATTCCGATGCTGAGGGCATAGATGACAACGTTCAGTGAGTATTGCTCTCGAAAGATCTCTGATATTTTCTCAGCAGCCAAACACACATCAACATTGATGACCACTTCACGCACTCTCACTTTCATTCACCATTTTTTTTTAAGCTTGAAACACCTTCAGTTTTAATCACTACTAAGATCTAAAAAGTTATTATATCTTATATACAAATTGTAATTATTTTTTATTTTCAATACAGAAAACCGGAAGAGCATCCACATGAAGTTGCTGGCGTTAAGCCTAGCACCAATGTTGAGGAGGTGCATTTCAAACTGGAAGGGCATCCACGTGAAGTTGCTGGCGTTAAGCCTAGCACCCATGTTGAAGAGGTGCATTTCAAACTGGAAGAGCATCCACATGAAGTTGCTGGCGTTAAGCCTAGCACCCATGCTGAAGAGGTGCTTTTCAAAATGCTAAAGCATCCACATGAAGTTGCTGGCGTTAAGCCTAGCACCGATGTTGAAGAGGTGCATTTTAAACTGGAAGGGCATCCACATGAAGTTTCTGGCGTTAAGCCTTGCACCAATGCTAAGGAGGTGCGTTTCAGAGGCGTTAGGAAGAGACCATGGGGAAGATACGCCGCTGAGATCAGGGATCCTCGAAGGAAGAGCCGTGTTTTTCTTGGAACTTTTGATACGGCGGAGGAAGCTGCCAAGGCGTATGATGCCGCCGCTAGGGAGTTTCGTGGCCCCAAGGCCAAGACCAACTTTCCTATGAAAATCAATAAGGCAGACCATGACCATACCATGTAAGTATTTATAATTTTAAACAATTAAAAACTTTATATTTAGTAATTTTAAGAGTATGTTTGAAAGTGGTTTTAGAGAACGTTTTTAATGTTTTTAATATTTTAATAATAAAAAATTAAAATATTAAAAATATTTTCTCAAATTACTATAAAACGGCATGTTCTATTTTATTAAAAATTAAATCTACTATTATATATTTATATATATAATTTCTATTTTATGATTTTCAAAACAGAAAACAGGAGATGTGTCGAAGCGAAACGTGTCCAAGTGAAATTACTGACGATAGGCCTACGAAAGAGGAGCATTTCAGAGAATATCTTCCTTCGAAAGAGGAGCATTTCAGAGACGTTCTTCTGAACGCCCATTACCATACTAAGTAAGTATTTATAATTTTAAAAAATAGATAAGTCTCGATTTCTTTTTAGGCATATTTGTTTAAAATTCTAAATTTATATATGCAATTTATCACTTAATTATTTTTGTGAAAAATTAAGAGCCAATTCGTTAAATTTCTTGAACTAACTTAGTTCCATTTTATTGGAAATTTAATTAATATTTTTTTATCATTGTGTAATAAAAACCCAAAATATTAGAATTAGGCACATAAATTTTAAAAATATTAATAATATTATTGGAATATTCTGCCTTTAAACGTGACCTTACTTGACAAAAACAACTTTTATCAATTTTTGTTGATGGGAGTCATCTAAAATATTTGGAAATAAGGTTTAACTTTTGAATTATGGCTAAATATTTAATAGGTGATTTTGTTAAACCATATGAGAAGCTCATACATATTGTCATTAGTTTTTATATGACATGTTTGGATATATGCTTAGTTTTGTCCATTTGTTTGTCTGGTTATGTACTAAGGAGTTCAAATTTGAGTATTGAAATCAAATCAAATATATCTAATAGTTTTTGTATATTAAGAACTAAACAATTTTTTTTATCCGAAACATAAATTCATTAATAGCAACTTAGAAATACATGAGAAGATGAAAAATCTTTCTCAAATGTTCAAACTATAAACTATATATAATATGCCTCCTATGTATCACACAAAACTACACAAAAGAAAAGAGGTTTTGTTCTCTTTAGAAATCTCCTCATCGACAAAAGGAGACCAAAGCTTTGCTCCAAGATTTATCATATAAAATTTTGTATTTACAAACCAAGTTCTAATTGAGCTAAATAGCACTAAGAGGAGTGCCCTTGAAATCTAAAGTTATTGAGGCCCAAAAAGAGGAATAGAAGTATTTTATGCTTGTCCACTTATCCTAAAAAATCCTTGTATTTTTTTCTCGTCATATTATCCAAATCAAAGTGAGGCAAATGATTTTTCTAAGGGTTTTGCCTCTATTTGTACTCCCGAGGCCTTTGAAGGAATGGTCATCATGTCACTTATGTTCGTAAAAGGAACCCAATCTAACTTGACTATACTAAATATGTCAAAGCGCCATAGTAGTTAGACCATATAAAAAGAGAAGATCATTTGTCTTGCTACTCATCATACACATAGAGCAAATGTCATGACTAAGAGTTTTGTGAAGCCTTCGCACTTGCAGTAAGTCATTGGTATTGATCTTCTTATTAGTCAATAGCTAGACGAAGGTCTTGACCTTAGATGAGACTTTAGATTGCTAAATGAATTCTATTAGAGAAAAATAAACAGGAGTTGGTAGATTGGACAAGGCTAAAATGAAAGATTTTATTAAAAATATACCTAAAGAAGATGAAGATCACACTCTTTGGATAGGAATAGACAACATCAAGTGCATATGAAAGAGAGAAGACAATATCTTTCCAAATCCTCTATTTCCCATCATTGAGATTACGACAAAAGATAAGATTAAAAAAAAATAAAAAAAATAGAAGGTCCCAAGAATAGATGAGATAGAGAAGTTTATGATTATCACAACTCTAAAAAAGATTTAATTGAGAGCAAAGAGGTTGATTCCTCTACCACAAGTCTTCCTAGAAGTGGATCCTTGCCCCATCCCCCACCACAAAACAAGTATCACCAAAGAAATCCTAGAAAACTTAAGTAAAGACCTTCCAAAGGGATTGATGCAATCACTTAACTAGAATATTGGCATCTTAACCATTTAAATGAGTCTCATAGATACTCAGAATTGCCTTATGCAATTATGCCAAAGAGTCTCTCTTTCTTGGAGAAACCTCAAAAGTCATTTTTCTAAGAGTATTTTATTCCTTAAAGAAATTTAATCTATAAAAAAATAAAAATATAAATTCTTAAAGAAATCTTTCCAAACCCCAAAGGTCCCTCCATCTTAGGCTTGTGCACTAAGTCTTAACTTATGAGATAATCCATCTTTCCTTTCCCTACCCTTGGCCATACGAAATCTCTTTGCAATTTTTCAATCTTTGTCTCCAATGCTAATGAAATCTTATACAACAAAAAGAAATAATTAGGAACGTGAGACAAATAAGATTGGATTATGGTAATTCATCCACCTAAAGACAAAAACTCTTTTTTCTAACCATCAAACCTTCACAAAATTTTGTCTCACCACCAGATCCCAAAAAACACTAGTTTTTGGGTTCCCCTCTAGGGGAAGATCTAAATGGTTTTTGAATGTAAGGTCATTCAAAAACCTTACATTCAAGCATTGAAGCCATCATAGAGTTGATACAAGATAAAGTGCTCTTGTCTAAATTGATCTTAAGGCTTGAAATACTTCTAAAAAACCAACAATATTAGTTTAAGGTTTTGCAAATCTTCCATATTGGCACTTTGAGGAAAAAAAATGTATCATCTACAAATTGCAAGCGGAACACCTTTATGCTACTCCTAACTAGAAAACCTTCCAAGATACCGGTTTCCTTTGCTTTCAATATCATCCTACTTAACACATCAATTGCTATTGTAAAGAGAAAATGAGAAAGTGGGTCTCCTTATCTGAGCCTTCCGGTTGCTTTAACCCATTCTTTGGCATTATCATTCATTTCGGCCATAAAGCTTGTGCTAAACCCCTTCCTTTCTATTGCTTGATCCAAAAAGTCTCACTCCACATGATCATAAGCCTTCTTAAAAACAATTTTGAAGACTACTCCCTCTTGTCCCAAAAGCCTTTTCTCATCCACCATTTCATTAGCTATCATTACCATATCTAAAATTAGCCTCCCTTTTTACAAAAAAATCCTTAAGATAAATGAATGGTTGGATCACCGACTTTTCAAATGCAGTCTAATAAGACTTTGACTATAATCTTATACAAACTTGTAACCAAATTGATCAATTTGAAGTCTAATATTTTGATAGTTTGACTCCTCTTCAGCACTAGAGCTAAGAATGTAGCATCGGTAAGTTGGTTAATCACCTCATTATTGTGAAACTCCATGAAGACTTTTAGTGAATCCTCTTTAACCACATCCCAACACTCTTGAAACATGGCTATGGAGAAACCATCAAGGCCCGACACCATTTTCTTATCTAACTTAAATACAACTTTAGGGACTTCTTCAGTAAAAGGGTAACCCAACCGCATGACACTTTACTTAAATGAGAGATCAATCTAACCCTTCTATCCTCTAGGAGTCTCTAGGGAGGCTAGAATACAATTTTCCAAATTGATTGATTAAGTTTAACAACAATAATTGATCTAAGTTGGTTTGCTTCATTTATTTCCTATTTAGATTAATAATTAACTTTTTTTTTTCTTTAGTTAGTTTGGGCCAAAACGAATAAGTTTAAATTGGATATTATGGACCAAAAAACTTAAATACACTTTTATAACGAGTATTCCTAAGGTCTATTCAAATCATATCATTGAAATTCATTTTAGATCATATTATTGTAACGTAATAAAATGAATAACTCTTATTAAAATATATGCTAGTTGTACTAAATAGCCCAATCATACAAAAAAAGAGCTATATCGGTGTGGATTTGGATCCATCAAATGTGAAAGATTTGCACCTAATTAATAATGTAACCAATAATTATTGCATATCATATGCATGTATTTATGCACATATTTGGGAAACCATGGACTGAATTGGTCTAGTTTGGTTTTATGTTTAGAAAACCGAAATATTATTATTATTATTATAAATGATAGGTTTTTTAGTTTGGTCTAGTTGGTTATTATTATTATTCTAAATGATGGGTTTTGATTAGTTCCATTTGGTTTAGTATTATTATTATTATTAAGAAAACCCAAATATTATTATTATTATTATTATTATTATTATTATTATTATTATAAATGATAGGTTTTTTGGTTTGGTTTAGTTGGTTATTATTATTATTCTAAATGATGGGTTTTGATTAGTTCCGTTTGGTTTAGTTAGTTTTATTAATTCAATCGATTTTTTTAACACATTAATGCTTGTCATATGAGTTCCTTCATGCTTCAAGGTTGACATTATTTTTTAAAAATTTAAAAGTTATATCAAGAGATGGGTAAGAATACATAGATTAATTTATAAAAAATAAAGAAAAATAAAAAATGGTCTGACTCTTAATAATTTTTCTTTTGTCTACACATACAGAATCATGGACAGAATTTGGGAATTGAACAAAAAGAAAGATATTATGTGCCTTATTTTGTCATATCCTCCTTTGAACTTGGTGAGCAAAGAGAGGCACAAAGGCTGGATTATGGATGTTTTGGCAATAACTCACAAAGTAAGAGAATTGAAAGCGTCTTCCAAAGAGAAAGAGGTAAATCTTCCAGGGCTGGTTTCTGACATCACTAGACTACTTTACCATTCATTCCATGATATTGAAGCTTACCTTCCACATGATATGATAGAGAAGATGCGTGAGGAGACTCCAGAGAGTAGAATGCCTAAAAAGGAAGTGCTTAATCTGACTATTGATTTTGCTATTCGCCAAATTTTAGAGTACATAGAAATTCCTGAACTTCGAAGGATTGGCATTTCAGGAATAGATGATACAAGGCTTGTGTCAAGATTGAAGAATTTACCATCGATAAGGAACATGTTTGATGTTATTATTCTTGTTAGTGCCTCTAATTATAAGACCATTGAAGAAATTGAAGATAGTATCGCAAGAGAATTGGGTCTCTCAACATTGAGCACACAACAAGAAGTAGATGAATTACTGAAAAACAAAAACTTCTTAATCCTTCTGAATGACATAGATCATTCGATAAAATTGAATGACGTAGGGAGAAACTTGTGGGACTTGTGGGACTTGAAGAACATTCAGAAGATAGTTTCTACATCTAGATTTCCCGGAGTTCATCACATGCAAGTGGATCTGGAGATCAGGTTGAAGGATCATCTACTATCATGGGAATTGTTTTATAGGAATGTCAAAGAAGTGCATTCTTTGAGTATCGGTATCCAACTCCAAGCCATACATGTGTTGAAACAGTGTTGTGGCCATTTACTTGCCACAGTTCTAATGGCAAGAGCCTTGAAAGGTGTCAACAATGTTCGCATCTGGGAATATTCATCTCAAGCACTGCAGTTGCTACCATGCACACCATCACAAACGGAAGATAGAATTTTGTTTAATGCATTAGCATTCGTTTGGGGGCTTTTAGGTTCAGCAGATCAGAAATGTGTAAAATACTGTGCATCTTACTTGGAGAGGGAAGGGACAGACAACGTTGATTTGATTGGAAGGTGGATCAAAGGCGGCTTAATTGGATCGATTGATCAAGGGGATGAGATTATTCGAAATCTTGTCAATGCCTTGCTATTGGAGAGTTTTCAGAATGGAAATTCAGTGCGAATGCGAGACGAAATCTTCAAGGAGTTGGTAAAATTGTTTAAAACTGAAATGAACCCAATGCTTCTTGAACTAGGTGGGATGGAACTAAGGGAGGCACCAGTAGAAGAGGCATGGAAGGAAGCTGGTAGTATTCTCTTGATGAATAATAGAATATCTAAGCTACCAAAAAATCCTCATTGCCCAAAACTCAACATATTATTCTTACAAGTCAACCATCATCTGAGAGTCATTCCTCCATTTTTTTTTGAATGCATGCCCATCCTTCAAATCCTAGACTTGTCCCATACTAGGATAAGATGTTTACCACAATCTCTTTTTAAATTGGTCCTACTCCGAAAATTATTTTTAAAAGGTTGTGAACTCTTCATGGAGCTCCCATCTGAAGTTGGAGGATTGAGTCATCTTGAGGTGCTTGATCTTGAAGGGACTGAAATAATAAATTTACCTGCTAGTGTTGGGAAATTAACAAATTTGAGATGCTTGAAAGTGTCATTTTATGGGTATAATGACAACAATAGAAAAAACCACAAGCCAGATACAGTCATTCCCAAGAATGTGATAGCCAATTTGCTTCAATTGAAAGAGTTAAGCATAGATGTGAATCCAGATGATGAGAGATGGAATGTGACCGCGAAAGATATTGTAAAGGAAGTTTGTAGCTTAGATCGGTTGGATTCTCTTAAACTTTACTTACCAGAAGTTGTACTTTTGAATGGCTTGAGGAATGGTTCATCATCGATAGAACTGTCACTGATGCACTATAGGTTTATTGTTGGCAGCCATATGAAGCGCATAATATCCCGACTACCACTGGAAATTGCAGGTAAATTTGAAGAAGAAGAAAGATGCTTGAAATATGTGAATGGTGAAGGTGTCCCAACTGAAATTAAGGAGGTACTCCAGCATGCTACTGCATTGCTCCTGGATCGTCATTTAACTCTTACCAGTTTATCTCAGTTTGGGATTGGAAATATGGAGAATCTGAAATTTTGTGTATTAGGAGAATGCAATCAGATCCAAACCATTGTAGATACAGATAATGATGGAGATGTTCTGCTTGAATCACTACAATATTTGAATCTTCATTATATGAAGAATTTAAGAAGTATCTGGAAGGGGCCACTTGGTGGGAGGTCTCTACTCAGTCTAAAATCTTTGATGTTGTATACCTGCCCTCAATTGGCTACAGTCTTTACTTTGAATTTGCTAGAAAATCTCTGCCACTTAGAGGAGCTTGTGGTTGAAGACTGCCCCGAAATCAACAGCTTAGTGACTAGTGAAGATCTATTAGATCTACCATTATGTCTGGATTATCTTCCAAAGTTGAAGAAAATATCACTTCATTACTTGCCTAAATTGGTCAGTATTTCAAGTGGTTTGAGGATTGCACCAAATTTAGAGTGGATGAGCTTCTATGGTTGCCCAAGCCTCAGAACTCTTTCCCCATATGAACGCAGGCTTGATAATTTGAAGGTGATAATAGGAGAGGCAGACTGGTGGAGCGCTTTGAGTTGGAAAAAATCAGAATGGCTTCGGATACCGAATCTGGACTCTATCTTTGTTCCAATTGAAAGGGACAAAGATTGGATGACACAGTTAGCAGAACTGAACGATCGACTTAAAGCTTGGATGCAAGAAACAAAGCCTTCTCAACCGTCAGGTTTTTTTCCATTTCTCTTTCTTTCCAAAAATACATTGTCCTATAACATATTTGAACCTCTCCTGAGCTGAAAATGATTCACTGTAGGGTTGCAAGAAATGCTTGTAACTCCACGTGCATTTTTCTTGTTTTGTTGTCTCATATTTGGTGTTTTTGTTGGCCATAATTGTCTATGAGTGACAGGTTCTCGAACAAGCTCAAAGCAGAAGCAAGTACTTGGGGCACTCTCAGGACACCAAACGGCTACTTCGAGCTCGATGAGTGCGGGAAAATTAAGCCTTGACTTGGAACTTTAATTTCCAGACCATTGCTGACTGTTATTTCTTTACTTCTTTTACATTATGTTTGGTTATAAAGAAAAGGAAACTCAGAACCTTACAAAAACTATGTTAATTTGGATTATCAAGCCTTGCTTCTCTGATCTCTTTGAATAACTTGTGATATAGACTTCCCGTATGCTTCTGAGGTCAGAATTCAGAAGTGATTTCCCTCAGTTTGACGTGTATTTAAGTCACAATTGGTTTGATTAGTATTGAAATGATAATTGGTTTTTTTTTTTTTTTCAGTTCAAGTGATAATTGAGCCCATCATGCTCTAACAGTCAAAGTACATAGGTAAGGATATCAAATCCAATGAGAAGTCCATACATATTGTCATTAGATTTTATATGACATGTTTGGATATGCTTAATTTACCCATGTGCTTGTCTAGGAATGTGCATGATTTGATGAGTTTCAATTTTGAGTATTGAAATAAAACTGAATAAAACTAATCTGCTTTTGTAAATTAAGAACTGATCAATTTTTTTTTAGAAATACATGAGAAGGATGAGAAATCCTTCTCAAATATTCCAACCATAAGCTTGATGTATAACATTTCTCCAATGTACCCCACATAATTACACTGAAGAAAGGAGCTATTGTTCTCCAAAGAAATCCATGCATCTACAATAGGAGGTCGAGGCTCTACCCAATATTTGTTGTGTTAAAACCTCTATTTGCACACCAAGTTCTAATTGAGTTAAATAACACTAAGAGGAGCGCCCTTGAAATTTGAAGTAGTTGAGATCCCAAAAGATGAATAGAAGTCGATTATGTCTCATATCGATTCTATATTTCTCCACTTTTTCTCAAAAATCCTTAAATCTTTCTTCCGTCATACCGTCCAAATTAAAATGAGACAAATGATTTTTGTAAGGGTTTTGCCTCTTGTTGTACTCCTAAGGCCTCTAAAGGAAATGATCATCATATCGCTTATGTTCCCAGGAGATAAATCCTTACATTTTTTTTCCACCATACTATCCAAATCAAGGTGAGATAAAAATTTTCTATGGATTTTGCCTCTGCTTGTACTCTTGAGGCCTTTGAAGGAAATGACTATCATGTCACTTATATTCCCATGAGAGAAATCCTTACATTTCTTTCCCACCATACTATCCAAATTAAAGTAAGACAAATGATTTTCTAAGTATTTTGCTTTTACTTGTACTCGCGAGGCCTTTGAAGGCTAGGAAATGACCATCATGTCGCTTTTGTTCCGAGGAACTCAATCAAACTTGACTATATCAAATTATCCATGCCAAAGCACCATAATAGTTGAACAATGTAAAAAAAAATGTTTCATTTGTCATGACACTCATCATACACATAAAGCAAATATTAGGACTAAGGACTCTGTGAATTCTTCTCATCTATAGTAAGTCATTGGTGTTGATCTTCTTATTAATCACTAGTTAAGTGAAGGTTTTGACCTTCAATGAAACTTCGGATTAAATGAATTTTGTTGAAGAGAAATAAATAGGAGTTGATGGATTGGACAAGGCTCAAAGGAAGGATTTTATTGAAAATATAACAATTTGTGAACTCAAATAATCCTTCATTTATATATGTATATATATATATATATATATATATATATATATATATATATATATATATATATATGTGTGTGTGTGTGTGTGTGTGTGTGTGTGTGTGTGTGTGTGTGTATGCATAGTGAATAAGTAACAGAAAAATAAGAAAACACTTGAGTTCCTCTATTCCAGCTCCAACTAACAAGGGAAGAGTGAAAACAAAATTCAATTTCTCTTTGAATTATCACAATTTTAAATGGAAATTCACTTTAACTTGGGGAGAAATTAAAGGGTAAAATTGTTACAAACTAAATGATGGCTAAAAAAATAAGATTCATGGGAAGAAGCTAAAAACATGCATTTCATGAATAATAAAATATTTGAGCTTTTACAACCACAAAAACAAAAAAGTGATTTCTTTCTACTTCTTCTTCCAAGTGCAGGATAATCCTAAGGGGTTGTGGGTTTTTTTTACCCTATTTTTTTATGAAACCACCTAATTAAATTAAATACTAATAGATATGGATTGATGTAGATACAGTTATTGGACTAATTTCATTCTTTATCTGAAAGAGTAGTTCAAAACCTATATATTTCGAAATAATTCCAAATATATAAATAGATTTTCAATCCAAAGTATGCATGTCCCCTCAAACTCATAAGTATGATAACTGCAATAGGAAAAACAACCAATCCATAGTCATTCCTAATCTGTTTCAATTCAACTGCTACCAATTTACTTGAATTTGAGGTTCAAAATATGATACCAATTTACTTGAATTTGAGGTTCAAAATATGAAGAAACTTAGAGCCTACTTGACCAGATGATTTAAAAATAGTTTTTTTTATTTTTAAAAATAGAAAAATATTTTTAAAAAATCTTTAACACTATTTGACCATTATTCTTTTTTAAAAACAAAGTAATATAAAGAACCATTTTTAAAGAATAAGTTGAATTTTACCGGTTCTTAAAAACAAAAGAAAAACATGGAAAATTTTAAAAAAAGTCATAAGAAAACAAATAAAATTGAACATGATGTTATTTTTTTTTCTTTCTCCTTGATCTAATGTGGATACCAAAAATCTTCAAATATAATCTTCCTTTAAATTACATGTGTTTTTTTATTTATTTATTTTTTAACTTCCCTAAAACTTTTTATTGAACAAATAAATTTCAAAACAAAAGGAAAAGATAGAAAATTTAAAAAAAAAATCCATTAAAAAACAAATAAAATTGGACATGATGTTATTCTTTTTCTTTCTCCATGATTTAATATGGATACCAAAAATCTTCAAATATATATGATATTCCTTTAAATTACATGTGTTTTTTTTGAATTTTTTTAACTTCTCTAAAACTTTTCATTAAACAAATAAATTTCAAATCAAACTCTTCTTGACACATAAAATTTATTAATTTTTAAAAATACAAAATTTAATTAATACTAAATAGTTATGAAACTCAATTATATTAGAAAGCCACACACAAACACACACACCCACACACACACATAAAAATAATCTAAAACTCAAAAATTGATTTAATTAATACTAAAGAGTTATGAACCTCAATAATATTAAAAAGCCACACACACAAAAAAAAAAATTTGTTAGGCAAATAAACTTCAAATTGAGCAAAACTTAATGTGCTGGATTCATTAATAAGTCTAATAGTTTTTAAAAATAAATTAAAACTTAAATAGTAAACCAATTAATACAATAAATTTATTGACAAAAATAAATCTAAAGTGGTACTCCAGATATTATACGCTTTAGATGGCTACCAATAATAAATCCAAAGTACAATCTTGAGAGGTTTATTGATGATGATCTATTCCACAAGTCAGTCAAACAACTTCTGGTGAGAAAAATTTAAGAGCGTATAGTCTTGAGAGGTTTATTGATGATGATTTATTCCACAAGTCATTCAAACAACTTCTGGCAAGAAAAATGTAAGAGTCTCCAACCACTTTAAGTTGCAAACTTCCTTTACGATATTATTCATGGTTACATTCCATAGCTAATCATTTGGATTAACGTTTATGTTTAACTTTTCCAATTGTAGCAAATCACATATCACATTCTAGGGAATGACTATCCATTTGGTTGTTTTTTCTATTACAGTTGTTTTATCTAGAAAATGACACCTTCAAGTATCTCAAATTTGCTAATTTCCCAATGATGCTAATTAAATTTATGATTTTAGTCCCTTCAAGATAAGTATCTCAAGATAACTAAATTCTCCAATTCATGTGAAAACTCCATAAAGACTTCACAACCTTTTAAAAAGAATTTTTATGGTTAGACCAATGTAAAAAGAAATTCTAGTAAAGATCTTATTCTAATATGGGACAAACTCTAGGATTTGGATAATGGTTATACATTTGAAAAAGAGTGGAGAACACCCCCATTAAGAAACCAACCATTTCCAAAGCTCCTAATCCTATTCAATCTTATATTAATTGTTGCAATGTCAAATAAACTCCAATATTCAAATTAAGCCCTTTGTCATTTGCACAAATACTACACAGTTGACCTTGATGAGTTTGATAGATAAAATTATAACATTATAAAAGCTTTTAAAATTATGAAACTTTTCCAAAGATTTTTTGATCCAAATATGTTTAGAAGTCTGAAAAATAGTATGATCATTTCCTTATGCTCTTTAAATTCTTTATATAATGAATATTCACATATTCTAATGAGCCAAGTACAACTTCTTCATTATCTGTATTTAAATGGTTTGAATCTCACCATATTTCCCTAATACACAAATTTGAAGATTCTTCATATTTCCAATGTCGAATTATGAAAAACTTGTAATAGCCAAATGACATTTCGGAAACAATGAAGTAGCATATTAGAGCATCTCCTTAATTTCAATTAGGACACCTTCACCATTCTCATACTTCAAGCATATTTCTTTTTCTTCAAACATAATTGCTACTTTAAGTGGTAATCGAGATACCGTGCATTTTAGATGGTTGTTTTTGACAATAAATCTAATGTACAAACAACTTCTTGCGAGAAAAATTTAAGAGCCTTCAACCGCTTTAAGTTGCAAAATTTCTTTTAAGATATATTTTATGGTCACATTCCATTGCTTATCATTTGAATTCACATTTATTCTTAACTTTTACAATTGAAGCAAATCAGATATGACATTCTAAAGAATGACTCTATCTAATTGGTTGTTTTTCTATTATAGTTGTTATACCTAGAAAATAACACCTTCAATATCTCAAATTTTCCAATTTCCCAATAGTAGTAGGTAAATTTTTTATTTTAGTCCCTTCAAGATGAAGTACCTCAAGATGACTAAATTTTCCAACTTCATGTAAGAATATATGAAAACTTCATATACATTCATAAGTACTCCTAACATGTCCCACAATAATATCTTTGTATAAGATGTATTTTATCTACAATATACTTAAAATATTCTAAATATTAACTTAGTTCTAAAAAATTCCTAAATATTTCAAAGCCTTCTTGCAATATCTATTCTATCATTCTAGAGTATTCTATACATGTTTGTCTTTATCCTAATTGTCTACATAATTCCTAGGAATTTGAGACTCGTCCACATTATTCAGACACTTTTAATTACTTTCGATAAAAAAAAATTAAAATAAAATAAAATAAAAAATAAAAACCCTTCTAAAGAGTTTCATAATTTTAAAAGATTCTATAGTATTATATTTTTATCCATCAAACTCATCAAAGTTGTCGATGCAATATTTGTGCAAATGACAAAGGGATTAATTTGAATGTTGAAGTTTATTTGACATTGCATGCAATAATTAATATAAGATTGAAGAGGATTAGGAGCTTTGAAAATGTCTAATTTCCTAATTATATGTTCTTAGATTTCATGATAATCTCTTTAATTTGATGACATTTTTCTAACATTAATGCTTTAGTGAAGGAATTGCTAAATCTTACAATTAGATAATATCTTCTACAAATTTAAGATCTTTTACAAACATCTATCAACTTAAATTACTAGACCTTCCCAACAGATTCATTTGTTCTATAACACAATCCATTTGCATCAATAAACAATGATACAGAGATTTGGTATACAATATGTTGTACCAAAATTAAATTATCATGAAACTAGTAATTGAACCCAACTAACGTTACCTACACAATTCTCTATTTCAAAAGCCATTTGGATCAGGCAATAACAATATGAAAATCCCCTACAGAATATTTTCTACAAGAAAGAGATCTTCCCAATTTTCATTAGGAAAAAACAAAATTGAAATTTGCTACAAAATATTTTCTACCAAAAGTGATCCTCATGATATATACTAGCAATTGAATCAACAAACATTCCCAACACATTCTTGCATTAGGAAACGATTATATTGAAATTTGCTATAGAATATATTTGCATTAGGCAACAATAATATTGAAATTTGACATAGGAAACATGTTATGTTTGGTTTTGAAGAAAACGAAATTCAGAACCTTACAAAAACTATGATATAGGCTTCCTGTATGCTTCTAGAGTTCAGAATTCAGAAGTGATATCCCTAATCAGTTTGATTTGTGTTTAAGTGACAATTGGTTTGTTTCACGTCATTAGCATCTCTCAGTTTGATTAGTATTGAAGTGATAATTGGGTCCATCATGCTCTAACAGACCAAGTACCTAGGTAAGAAAATTAAAACCAATGAGAAATATTTAAAATTTTCAACATTTTTCAATTTTTTCCTTCTTGATAAACATTTGTTGAGTTTTTTTTTTCTTTCACTTTTCTTTTATTTGATCACCTCTATTTTCTATCCATTAAATTTTTTTCTTATGTTTTGTTTGGTTTGTGGAAAGCAAAGGAAAGAAAAAATTGTTAAAAAAAAAAAAATCTCATATTTGATTGTAATATGAAAAATATTAAACAAATTAAATATAATTAAAATTAGTTAAAAATGTATATATTTTTAAATTATTTATTCTTTATATTGAACAGTTAAAATAAGTAGAATAAGTTTAAAGTTATATATTAAAATAGTTTGTCAACTCCAAATTAATCCATTTTTTATTTTCCTTTGGCTTGTTTGTTCCGTCTATTTTCCTTTTATACCTTTTTTTTTTTGCATTTTTTCTCAAATTTATTTTCCCTTTATATTAAAAAATCTAAATAATAAATAGATTTTGAAATTATTTTTGATAAGGAGATATATGATAATAAAACTTTTTTCTTTTTTAAAAAATATTACTAAAAGTCTGTTTAATAACAATTTTAGAAAATACTTTTATTATTTTTAATACTTAAAAATTTTTATCTATCAAATATTAGTAAGACTAAAAAATGCTTCCTAGAATTACTATTTGAACACACCCTAAGTTGTACTTTAAGAACCATTTCGAATGATTTTCTCAAATTTTACATAAAATTTGAGATTAAAAAACAAAAAAGTTCAAATGCAAGAAAAAACGGTATCTTTAACCCTAATTAGTTTTATATAAGTTTCGAGTGTTGATGGAAATATCATAAAAGAGCCTTAAAATACTTGAAAATGATGCAATGCAATTGGAACATGTGATTTATTTTCTCTCCAACCAAACAAAAAGACAGCAATAGAAATACTTGAGGACTTGTTAGAAGATCATACAAGACAAATTCATCGAACAACTGCTCAAAGTTGAGTTAATGAGTTAATTGATAGAATTGCTATGACGGGGGAGTCCTCTCAAAGGTAACTTGTTTGAATTTTGATTCCTCCTTCATGCACCCACATAAGATGATTTCAATTTTTATTATTTTGAAGTTATTAATATAACATTTATTCCTCCTTACTTTTAAGTAGTAAGATTGTTTAGGTTATGTTTGGCTCCCAAGAAGAAAAATGTTAAAACAAATTATTTTTCCGTATTTGGTTATAGTATAGAAAATACTAAAAAAATAAAATATAATTAAAAATTTATATATTTTCAAATTATTTAATCTTTATATGAAAAGATAATATAACTAAAATGAGTTTAAAGTAGCACATAATAAAAATAATTTATTGGCTTTAAAGTTATGTTTGGTTTTTGAAAAATTTGAAAGAAACATACAAGAAAGAAAACAAATAGAAAAAGTAGAAGGAAAAAAGAGAGTAAAAAATAAATTTAAAATCAATAAATTATTTTTATATGTTTTTTAAAATTTATTTCACTCATTTTCTTCCATTATATAAAGATTAAATAATTTTAAAATACAAAAATTTTTAACTAATTTTAATTATATTATATCTTCTTTCATAATTTTCATATATAGTGAAATCAAATATAAGAAAACCATTTTCTTATTTTTTTTTCTTTTCTTATCCATTTTTTTTTATAACCCGGGCCAGCTTACACTCACCTTGACTTAATCCCACGGGGCCCTGAAGTTAACTACCGGGTAAACCTCCAATGACCTTGAGTGGAGTTTTTTTTTCTTTCCTTAATACTTTCTTGAGAACCAAACATAATCTAAATCTAGTCTTTATTTTTCTTCAATTTTTTCTTTACTTTTACTTTTCCTCTTTATTTTTTTTTCTTTTCCTTGAAGTTTTCTTCAAATATTCCAAGAACTAAACATAGCCTTAATAAAACCAACTTAAAATTTTGTATAAGATATTAAATTTGTACATTTACCCATATAATATTAAGTAATGAATTTCTCTATCCAAAATTTATATTGAAAAGACTGTAGAAGCACATAATATTAAATAAAATACTTTAAAGAATATTTATCATTAAAAAATGAATAAATTATTTAAGATTTGAAAAAATTTATTTATTTTTGTAATTAATTTTAAGTCATTTTTAATTTTAAAGTTGCAAATAAGCAATTTTATTGTATATACTTAACATACTTAATAACGTAAATTAAGTTTTTAAATTAATTTATCAAACACTTTGTAAGAGCTCTTTTGAAAGTGATTTTATGAGGGGTATCCTTAGCTTGGCCCTAGGAGAATCCTTAGCTTGGCCCACATTAGGCTTGGGCTATGCTAGAAAATTATTGTTTTTTTTTTCAAAAAAAAAAAAAAGCAAAAAAACAAAAAACAAAAAACAAACAAGCAGATAAAACAAATTGAAAAGCCCATTACTGCAGACTGTGTTCAGGAGAAGCCCGAATTTCTATGATTGGGCCAGGCTTGGGCTTGAAAAGGGCCGGGCTCAGGCCACATGGGCCAAATTTACATCCTTAAGACTGATCCTACAACAGAATAGGATCTTCATTGCAATATCTTCATGGGGCTCCTGTCTAAAGTTGGAGATATATGAAATCATAGTCCACAACTTGAAACCTTCAGTATATGAAACAGGGGTTCAATCATAAACAATAGCAGCCATGACTAAGATTTGCCTATTAGCTGCCAGGAGTACCAACATTACACAAGAAACAAGGAAATACAACAAGCAATCTTACACAAATACAATCCTAGGTAGCAAGTTTGAAACAAACACAACCTAGAGTAGCAAATCCCAAACAAATATATTACTAGGTGCAAAGTTTTTGAATCCTACACACAAACCTGAGGCTGAAGCAGCAACCACCCAATCAGCTTTATAATGAAACTGCTATATAGAGGATGAAATCTTAACACATTTACTTTTATCACTTCTCTCTAGCAACGATACCTTGATGAGCTCATTCAGAACTGTATGCCCTCTATTACGTGCCTGTTTGAAATCGTTTTTACTTTGGATTTGCTTGAAAATCTCCACATTTTAGAGGAGCTTGTGGTTGAACGCTGCCCCGAAATCTACAGCGTAGTGACTCATGAAGTTCCTGTTGAACATAGACGGTTTCCATTGGTAACATACCTTCCAAAGTTGAAGAAGTTATCACTTCATTACATGCCCAAATTAGTCAGCATTTCTAGTGGTTTACGCATTGCACCAACATTAGAATGGATGAGCTTCTATAATTGTCCCAGCCTTCAAACTCTTTCTGACATGGAGGTATCTAGTAATAATTTAAAGGTCATTATAGGACAAGCTGACTGGTGGAGGGCATTGAAGTGGAGTACATCAGCCTTTGGATATGTTCTGCCATGTGATCTGGATTCTATATTTGTCCCCATTAAACAGGATATTGATTTGATGACTCAGTTAGCAGAACTTGGCATTCAACTTCTGGCTCCCAAGCAAGAGAGAAAGCCTTCTCAACAGTCAGGTTGTTTTTCATTTCTTCTTCTTTCCAGAGATAGAGGTGATCAATGTTTTATTATTCTGTTCAGAGCTGGTACATGAGTGCATTAATACCATATTTCAACCTCTTTTTGGAGCCAGTTGATTCATTTTGGCTGCTTTCCGATAAGAATAAATAAATAAATAAAGAAATAAAAGGAAAAAGAAAGGGCAAAAAAACCTCTATTTTATTTTGCTAAAAAAGCGATGTGTGCTACTGTGTGATCCACACTTGCAATGGAAGTACCATACTGCTTCTGAAGATGCATATAAATGGATTGATTTGAATTTCCCAAGGTTGCAATAGCGTATCCCCGTATGAACATGGGATCCCAATTTCTAATGCCTAATGAGTATTTCCATTCATTTGAATGCTTCAAAACATGGTGGCCAATACTAATTTATAAAACCATTAGCTTTATCTGTGTCCTAATTTCTAACTCCATTTGCACTTTTGATTTTGCTGTCTTATACTTGGTTTTATATTTGGCTTTACGTGTCTGAGTGACAGGTTCCAATGGCTCTGTGAAGGCCCCTGCAGTAGAGGAAGGAACCACCTTAGAGGAGATTCAGCTTTATGAGACTTCACCATTGTCACCTGTTTCCATAGAGGAAGGTGGCTCCATTGAAGCCCCTGCTGTAGATGCGGGAACCACCTCAAAGGGGAAGCAGCTTTATGAGCCTGCATCATTGCCTTTTCCCACACAGGGCAGTGACTCCATGAAGGTGCCTGCAGTGGAGGCCGGAACCACCTTAAAGGAGATGCAGCTTAGTGAGCATTCGCAATCACGAAAGCAGAAGGTAAAATATCTCTTGATTCATTATTATTTTAATAAATAAAACTTGATTCATTAGTATTTGGTTTTACTAAAACTGCTTTAGAACATGTGGATGTGGGCTCTAACATATTTTGGTTATTTTGGTAAGATCAAACTACTAAACATAACAGAGCAACACTAATTTCTGGTGCTTGATATTACATGGCAGGCAAGGAAACATACATGAAAATACTGATTTGAACATTACTATCATTTATTCTATTCAAACAAATGCAATAGAAATAACTGTTCTATTTTGTTTAGACTTCCAAACTGACACAACCAAACTTGAGATTAAACTATTCCCATTTTTTGGTAGGGGAACATATGTTTCACAAAAAAATACGGTTCCAATTTCATAAACGGTTCCAAAAAGGAAGATAATGGTGGCCAAATCTTTGTGCACATGCTTTGTAAGACAATGGTGGTCAAATCTTTATACATGTGCTTTGTAATGGCAATGATATCTTAGCATCCTTGTTGAAATAAGAGCTCTGATGCAAAAACTAAGTACTAAAAACCATATGATTACAAAGAACTAACATGATATAAAGCTCATTAGTATGCAAGTTAGAGATAAACAAATGGATGAAACGAGCATCTTATAGCACTTGTCTGTACAAAACAATATTTGGTTTAAAGGCAAAAGAATAAACAAAGCGCTATGTACAACATTGTAGTTTCAATATTAGTCTAGCCTTGAAATAATATGATATCTGAAATTAGACAGGTAACACTATACTTTCATATGCGGTCTCTTTTGGATTTTATAGATAATATGAAAATTGATTATTATTTTGGTGTTTATTCATCATGTGTTCTTTGGTTGCCCCCTTTTTTTCTTGTCAGGTGCCTTGCATATTCATATATATCAAGAGTGTACTGATCTGAAACTCAACTGCAGTGGCATATAAATACAAGAAATCTCAGAAAAATACTGATCAGTCACAAAAAATAGGCACATATTACTCATCCTTGGGTATCTGTCAATACGTGATTCATGACCAGGTATTGGGTTAAATGCATGCACGAGTAGGAATTATGCATAGTATTGATAATACTAGTAGATTGCATATCATCACTTTTGATAGGTAAAGACACTTTTCAAGAAGTCAGATAGCTTGAATTGTTTCTACAACATATGGTTTTCAAATAGGATTATCATGCTAGTTAATACTATAAAATATAGTAATGTGTTAGAGATGTCTTACATGAAACAGAAGAGAAGTGAAAGATGAGATTGAAAGAAAAGAGGATGATACAGTTCAACATTTTTAATACTTTCTATCTACGTATGTAAATTCTCAACTTTCTCTAGGCTTCATGATCGGATATGTGCAAGGTAAGAGCCCCAGCCGGACCACCAAAGAGTTGGCAATTAGCTATTAAAGATTAAACAGGAACTCAAAAAACAGTAATTTTTGATAGGGAACTTTTCAGTTATCTCCTCCCCTTCATCAACTTCTCTTCCTGCAATATTCTTATTCTTTTCAGAGTTTGATCTTATGATCATTTCTATAATTTAATGGAAATGTTGTCTCTCTAACATAGTTTCTGTTTTTGGGTTTGTTCTGTTTTCTTGAAGGAATAATCTTGTATGTCTTTGATGGGTTTTTCCTATCCTAGTTTGGTTGTTGAGAAAAGTGAGGAAAATGAGGTAAAAAAAAAAAAAAAAAGGATAATGGAACTTTCGAGTATAATGGCTTTTGCATTTTTGAAATGTGCTCATCTGTTCTATGATTAGGCATGAAGTGGAGGTTTATGTTTTCTTAAAGAGTTGGAACTTTTTATTGTTTCTTTTCCCACTTATTCTTTGACACCAAATGGAACATTGTGGAATTTGAACTAAATTTATGGGTTTTTCTTTATTTGAGCGTACATTCTCACTTTAGCTGGTTTAATGATCATGGAATTTTGTTAGATTTTGTAGTGAACTATTTTAATATTGTTTTTATTATTGATGGTTGTTTGCCTTTTCCTCTGGAATTAGAAGCTTCTGATTTGATTACAACATATCTCAAAGTGTGCTTTATTTTGTTATAACAGATAGTATTGAAGTTGGAATTGAATGACAAAAATGGGAAGAAGGCCATGAAGATAGCCTCTGGATTTTCAGGTTCTCAATTTATAATCACTCAGTTTGATTTATAAGAAAACTGATGGGAAAAAAAAAAGTGAAAGCAAAAGAATTGAATTGATCCAATGTTTAATGTTCAACCAAGTCAGACTAAACAAAACCACAAAATGTTCTTCAGGTTTCTTTTCACAGAAGGAAACTCAATTCTTAAAATCTTAGAAAATGATAAATTTGACTGGTTTTAAATTGCAATTTTGCAGGAGTTGACTCGGTCAGTTTTGATAGGAATCACCAAAAACTGACAGTGATTGGACATGGTGTTGATCCAGTTAATATAGTCACCAAGTTGAGAAGGCTTGGCCCCGTAGAGCTACTATCAACTGGACCAGCACAAGAGGTAACGAAAGAGGAGCCCAAGCAACATGAAGAGAAATACTTCAATGTGAGCAACTCAAAGGTGGATGACTACATATTGAAGCTTGAAACCGTTCAACAAAATTCAGAGTAGAAACATGTACTCTTAAGTTGTATTGTGGTCTTGTGAAATGTCAAGGTCAGAGAATCTGTTGTGCTACTTGAAACTGCCCACTTGATAAGGTCCCTACAAAACCCTGTGACTTAAAGTTTTGTGAAGGCCTTGCCCCCTTCATGGCTCTTCATTCCTAGCTTGCTCCTGACCCTGCGCAGTACTTTTCTTTCTGCTTGCAAAACTACTCGATCAAGTTCATCGATTCCTTTCAAAGCAGGACTTAGAGAACAAAATATGTTGAGAGAGATGATTTTGTGCTTAGCAATGTGTTGAAATACAACAAATATACCAGATTTACCCTCATTGTCTTTAATTAATATTTATATATTTATTTTTATTTAATAATATTTTATCTATTAGAACAATTTTTAAAATTATAGGCTTTTCATTAATTCTGGTTTTTATTTTCAAATTTGTGAAAAAAGAATCAACTAAAAGAGGGACGCACATCCAGGGCGGGCTTTTTGTTTTGTAGGTGGTGAACAATATATAATTTAGTTTTAATTAATTATATCTTTATTTTAACTCACCTCACTAACCAAATAATACAAAGTGTCACAAAATCAAATAAAGACTATATCTTAACTAAATTTTTAATTACCTAGACTAATCCTAATTAACTTTAAACTATTACTAATTAAAATATTAAGTAATATTAAATAACAAGAAATTTAAAAATCATTTACTAATAAGTCATAATTAAAATAGATTAATCCTAAATAAACTTAAATAATAATAATAAAAAAAATCACCAACTAGATAATCTTAAATTAAATTTCTTGTTAAATAGATTAATCGAAATTAACTGCACAATATTATTAATTAATTTACTAAACAATATTGGATAATAAAAAATCATTTTCTAATCCCAATCTATAATTCTTTCAAATGTAACTCAAAATTTCTCCAATATTTTTCTTTTTTATTCCCAATATTTCATCAATTTTTCTAGGACTACCACTCTCTATTCTCTATACCCATAACCAATTCTATTATTTTCTTCTTCCTTTTTTATTTTTATTTTTATTTTTTTCCTTTTTAAATAATAATAATTAATAAATCAAAATAAAATTATGTAAATTGAACAAATAAAACAGATAAAAAATAGAAATTGAATATGAAATAATTTTTATATTGAAAATAATACCTTGATACAAAGAGTTTGAATCTAGAATTTGAATTTGATACAAGATTTTGATTGTAAAAGAAGGTTACAAAGAAATTTTTTGAAATGAAAGGGAGATTAAACTAAAAAACTTTAAGATCACTCTTCTTACTTTGACTTAACTCTTCATGTTCTTTTATACTATATCTTTATATGAACTAAATAAGTTTATTTATAAAAGATTTTAACGAACTTGATATCGGTTGAAACCTACGAGTGAAATCCATGGATTCGAGCAAATTTGAATTTTATTGATAACTTTTTTTTTTTTTTTTTTTTTTAAATTGAAGGTGTATGAAAACTTATCAAGAATCTTAAATAGTGTAGCATAGTACCTAAATAGTGTTTAGATAATGATTTTTATATAAAATCTTCACTGTTCCTCCCTGTTGAAATAGAGCTTGAATAGTGAATTTTGTCTTCACAACTTTTTACACTTGATATTTATAAGAGGTACAAATGTTGACTCTTTTTTCTACTTTAAGTCTCTTAATCCATAATCTCTTTTGAGGAAAGAGATTTTCATATGCTTCCTTGTTTTGATGTTCTTTGATATACTCCATAGAAATCAACATGATAAAAGAATTGAGATTGACATAGAAAAGAGATAAAATAAAATTAATAAAATTGGAAAGTATAATTTAAAGTTTAGGTGTTAAATTTAATTTAATTTTTTATAAAATAAAAATTTTAAAATGATTTATTATCCTTAAAATAACCATTTATGTGAGGTCACTTGTATAACTATTTAGAGTTTTTTTTTATAATTAAAATATACCACTTATAATGGTTATTCTAAATGTTTTTTTTTTTTTTTTAATTTTATACTTTCATATAAGATAATCTTTACTTTCCTTTTTCTTTTCTCCCTCCTTTCTTTTTTCCTTCCGTCTCTTCTTTACTTTTTCTAGTTTATCTTTCAAGTCTTCAGTCATGGGAGTCCATTGACTTCTCATCCATGGTCTTCCTTCAATGACAACCTTCAACTCTCAAGTTCTGTAATTGAGGGATTGTTGCATCATACTTATAAAAAAATGTGAATTTTATAAGTATGTAATATTATTAATTTAATAATGATATTGTGATATTTGACAATAATGTATTTAATTTTAAAATATATTTAATATTAAAATTATAATTCATTTAATTTAATTGTATTAAATGATATAAAATAAATGATGAAATATCTATAATTTTTTTTTATCTAATTTGGATATATTCAAAAACATAAAAAAAAAGTGATGATATATGTATAAGTATTTTTAATATTAAAATATTGATAATTTTATTTATTTTATATCTAATTATTATACAAAATACATAATAATTAAAATTAATTTACTTACTATAATCGATATTTTAATTAATTTATAATATATATATATATATATATATATATATATATATATATATATATATATATATATATATTCATGTATATAGATAATATTTATAATATAAATACATAAATGATATTTATTTCATGAATATTATACATAATGTTTGTTTATAACTTAAATATATATAAAACGCGTATCAAATTTTTTACAACAGCAATGCAAGCATGGTGGCACAATGGGCTTATTCTGAACCTTAGATCATGGTTCAATCCCACGCCTCTATACTAGTGCCCAATTATTTTTTGCATCTTGAAATGCAATCCTACATCGGTCAGCAGCAAAATCCAAAACCAGCATTTAAAGCAAGCAAAGGCCACAGGGTAAGGAGTAGGAGTGGAGCGGGCTGGGCCGGTAGAATAGGGGAGAGGTAGAGCGAGCCCGGGGTTGGGCTGCCTTTCTAAGGGCCCGAAACATGAGTGCATGCATGGAAAAGACATTACAATACCCCCCTCCTTCCTCCATGTGGAAAAGATATCACAGTGTGGTGATTATGTAATATTTGAATAAGAGAGAGTGATAAAAGACAATAAATTTTTATTTTCTCTTACTTTCTATCTTTCTTTTTGGTAATTATCTGTGTTTCTCTTTTAATCCTATTACTCCAATAGAAACCAGTGAGATGCAGTTGATGAAAAATAAAACATCTAAACCACAAGAGAATCCGACTTGCCCCAAACTCGGTGTATGACTCTTACAAGTCAACCATAATTTAAGAGTTATTTTCCATTGTTTTTTGAATGCATTCCTATCCTCCAAATTCTAGACTTGTCTTGTACTAGAATTAAGGCTATGTTTGATTTTTGGAAAATATTAGGGAAAGAAACAAAATGTTGAAGAAAATAATTTTCTCATGTTTGGCTTTTTTATAAAAAATATGAAAGAAAGTTATATATAATTAAAATTATTAAGAAATTCATATATTTTAAAATTATTTAATCTTTATATAAAAGAGTTAACTAAATAAAAAAAAGTTTGAAATAGTACATAAAAATAATTTATTTATTTTATTTTATTTTTTTTTAATTTTTTCTTTCCCTTATATTTTCCTTCAAACTTTTCAGGAACCAAACATAGCATAAATGTCACTGGACAAACTAGAGATTCTTGAAAGTGTCATTTTATAGGTATAATAACCATTTTATGAGCAATGAAATGTGAGAATGAAAGATACGGTAGAAGTTTGCAGCTTAAACTGGTTAAAGACTCTTAAAATCTACTTTCCAGACGTTTTACTTTTGAATTACTTGACATCGATGAACCTGCTATTGAACTTCGGTTTTGTTGTTAACAGCCATCTGAAGTGCATAAGCTCTATGCTTGACCATAAATTATCTCCCGAACTCGAAGAAAAAGTCACTTCGTTACATGCATAAGTTGGTAAGCATTTCCAATGTATATGCATGCATTGCACCAAAATTAAAATGGATGAGCTTCTACGATTGTCTGAGCCTCAAACTCTTTTTGAGAAGGAAGTTAGTAGAAATGATTGAACTGGAATAAATCAAAACAGTTCCGGCCACCTAGTTTGGATTCTATTTTAATTTGTTCCAATTGAAAGGGACACAGATCTGATGACTCAGCTGAAATCAATGATCAACTTCAAGCTCAGATGGAAAAAAAGAAAGCCCTCTCAACAGTAGTTTTTTTTTTTTTTTTTCATTTTATTTATTGTATCCACTGCTGGTTCATTGTCCTATTGCATATTTGAATCTCTCCCTAGAGGTAAATGGTTCATTGTAGAGTTGCAGGTAGGATCCAAACAAGCATGTGTGCTCATTTTTCCTGGTTTTCCTCAAAACCCTTTAAATATTTTAGTCTGCTAAGAAGGTATCAAACATTTGCAAGTAGGAGAGGTCCACTTCTTCACAACGTTTGTGTTATCTGTGTCCAAATTTAATTTCTAACTCCCATGTATAATTTTTTCACTGCTTACTATATTTCTTTTTCCATATATATATATTTTTTTTGTCTATTTGTCTATTTGTCTGAGTGACAGGTCTTGGTGACTCCTGAAGGCCCCTGCAATTGAAGTTGGAACAAGCTCAAAGCAGAAGCAATTTGCTTAGCTTTACACATGCAGTACTAGTTAAGCTTGAGCTATTATGGAACTGCTGCAACTTTTAGCTGAAAAAAGAAAGGGACAGTACTCAGGCATCTTTTCATGAAGTGGCCGCTCTCATTACTCCAACCTGCTCATTCAAGCTTGATTAATGTGAGCAAGTTAAGCTTAAGACTGTTTGGATTATCAAACCTTGCTTCTATTGTCTTGTTGAATAAATTGTTTTGTGGATTGACTTGCTGTATGCTTTCGGATTCAGAATTCGTAAGTGGCATCCTCCAGTTTGTTTGTATTGAAGTAACACTCAGTTATATATCATGTACTCTTGTTTAAGCAGTGCTCATTGATTTTTCAGTGGATTTGAATGTTTCCTTGCCAAAATATGTTTAAACTTTTCAGCATGCATTTATCAACCAATCATGATGCTATCAAATTTATATTTTTCAAGAGGAATAGACTTGTTTTTCAGACTCCAATGGTACTATAATTCTGAATGGTTCCTTGAATTTGATTCTTTTCTGCTATTTTTTTTCACCCTCTGAAGAGAATTAGAAACTAATGTCATATCCACTCCAATGACATATTCAGGATCCCATTCCAACAAGAAACTACTACTACTACTACTACTAACAATTTGTGGAGTAGCTGGTAATGGTGATGGTAAGGAGAGGCTTACATGGAAGTAGAGCTATGCCATAATTTGTAGACCAAATCCAAATGGAATAATGAAAATAAGAGGATTAGAAACTATGTAAGACAACAAAAGAATGTTCATAACTATATCAAAGAAATGGACTGCCCATTTCCAAAAATTCTCAAAGCAAATATTTGTGTCCACACAGCAACAACACAGGTTTTAAATCCTAACTTATGCAAAACAAATTCATCATTATATTAGCAGCTATGCATGGTAATAAAGATTTCAGTTAAGTAGCTACCAAGAACACAAGAAAATATAACATCCATATGGAAATCAAGTCTTACATCAATACAATCCATAGTAGCATCCCATAAGCAAAGATAATCCAAGGTATCAAATATTTAAAAAAATAAAAAAGGTCACCCAAAGTAGCAACCCTTAAAAGATACACGATACGAGGAAGCAAGCCTTAAACAAGTACATATCCAAGTTTTTGAATCCTCCACACAAACCTGTGGCTGAGACAGCAATTACAAGCAGCACTACAAATGGGTTTTGAGGATCAGCTAGTTGAGGATGCAAAGAGATTGTAATTTTTGTTTAACTGCATCATCATCCCACATTAGTGCTCCCCACCATGACTCCTGTCCTTCGATGAATCTCAATTTGGTTGCATTGGCATTGTTGAAAGGCAATCTCCTCAACATGTTGCACATAGATATTTTAATCCTCTGCAGAGAAGGCCACTCCAATGAATCATCAACCCAAATGCTTGTTAGTTTGGGGAGATCAAGGAGTATTAAAGTCTTCAGACTTGGAAGTACATTGGCTTCTAATCCATTGTTCTCAGATTCCATAACTATTTCTTCAATTTGACAACAATCTTCAACTCTCAAGTACTGCAATTGAGGGAGCTGTTGAATCATGCCTTTAGAAAATATCTTCTTCAACTCCGGGCATTTACTTAATGTTAGATTCTTTAGTTGAGCAAGACTTCCAGGATAAACAGGCCCTTGCCAAATGCTTTCCAACTTCAATACATTGTTGATGCACAAATGTTCCAAGCATTTTAGCACACCTTGTGTTATTCCGTTACCATTGATGATGGTTTTTATTTCATTGCATCCTTCAATCAAACAAACCAACATTTTATCCATATTTTTCATGCCAAAATCTGATAATCTTGAAACTCCCTTGTGGTTAATAAGTCCAAATGCATAGGTTTTCATAAGCAGCTTCAACATTATGGGATTCACACCATTGCTATCGACTAATTTGAGGCCGTTGTTGCTTGCATAACAAAAGGACTCAAGAATTTGAGGGGAGGTTGAATTAGGGTGACCATTGGCAAATTGAAACGTCATGCACGAATTCTTATTCCATACTGGGCTTGTAGTGACAAACAACTCGATACAGTCCACTTCAGGGAAGCAAAATCGAAGAGAAGTTAATTTTTCTAAGGCAGCTACCTCCTAAGTGTTCAAAGCTGTAGATAAAATGGAATATCAGGAGCTAATTGAGGATGCAAATAGATTGCAACCTTTGTTTGATGTCATCGTCTTCCCATAGTAGAAGTGTTGATTGTTGCCCTTTAATGGATTTCAATTTGGTTGCATTGGCATTGTTGAAAGGCAATCTCTTCAACATGTCACATATAGCACTTAAATATTCTGCAAAGATGCTTATTCTGCAAAGATGCTATGGCTACTCCAATTAATTATCAACCTAAATGCTTCTAAGTTTTGGGAGATCAAGGAGCACTAGGGTGTTCAGCTTTGGAAGTAAATGTGATTTTAGCAGGTTTCATAATTATCTCCCCAATTTTGATGACATTCTTCAACTCTAAGAAGCTCCCAAATTATGTCACTAGAGAATATTTTCTTCAACTATGGACATTTAATTAATGTCAGAGTGGTTGGTTGATAGAGTGAAACTCCCACCATGAATTTTAAAATTTTAGATAGATCCAAATATAAATTCTTTTATTTTGAAAATTTTAAAATTCTTAAATAACTAAAAGAAATTTCAATTTTAAATTTTTTTTAAAATTCTTAAATAGTTAAAAAGAAAACTAATTTTTAAAATTTAAGGGATGTATGTTAAGTCAATCTTACCCTAATCTTAACTTATGATCCTAAGCAAAGCTACTTGACTTGATGTTACAATGCATAAAGGAAGCAACACTACAATGTTTGGGGGTTGCTTGGTGGCCTAGCCAAATGGGGTCTCCTATTTATAGGCTCAAGGGAACAATTTAGAACCCTTAAGTTCCCCACAAATCTAAAACTTTCTAGAGAATGCTATACACAAGCCTATATACAAGCTATGTACATGAATCTCCAAGAATTCTTATGAACTCTATAGAATTCTCTATTCCATTCCCCTTCTTCCATTAACTTGTTAAAAATGTGTGGATGCCTCATAATTATTCTAAAAGCTTCTTGCTCCTTATATACAACATATGTGGGTTATTTTGAGTGCATTGTAAGAATATGTGCCCTGGTTTTGTGGCAGCTCACAATTAAATGCCACATATGGAATGGAGTCATCTTGAGACTTGATTACCTTAGTGGAAAAATAATCCATGTATTTCTTTCGATTAAGGCCTAGTAAATGGAGATTAGAAAGCAGTATTTGTTTTTATTCAAGTCCATAACAATCAAGAATGATGATTATATATATTCTTTTAATAAATTTTATGAGATTTAAAGTTTGAATTTGGTGTCCGAAGGACTCATCTAATATAGATTGGTGTTGCATGACATGATACTAATCCACCACATTGTCTCCATACGAGACATAAATCATAATAACTTCAGAATTTTTTTTAATAGAAAGTTACATTCTACTATTGTCTTTATCATAAATCCATTAAAATAATTGGTTCAAAAAGTCTTTATTTTTCTTTAATACAATGATCATAGTTTTTAAATGAAAAGGGGAAAAGGTTCATTTATATATAGGTCATATGGTAGCGGATTTTCCTTCACCTACTCTTCAATAATAGCCCCTATGAATCAATAATTTAGGCCATAATGGAGTTAAGGTTTGGGCAAATTTTTAACTATTGCAACTTTCCTATGTTAATTGAGAAGAATATTTTCTAAAATTGGACATTGCATTGATTGTGGGTCTTGTTTTGGCTTGTGAAAATATGGCGTGGGAATGTAGTCCAAAATAGATATACAAACTAAAGCCTAAATATGAAATAGTGATGATTGTGGCCTAGGGCACTTCGGTGAAATTGTTTCCTAAATTAGTAATATGTTTCCAAATTTGCATAAAGTCTACAATGGGAAAAACCAATCAACTTTACACATACAAAGATGCCCTTTTTCTCTGCGTACATAGATATAAGTTCCAAATCTAAAAAGTTCATAAAAGATCATTGGCCAAGTACTAATTTGCAAGTAAATAATTCAAGGAAATGAGGCTTTGTTCCCATTTTTTAGTACGAGGGAATGCATGTGGAGACCAATATTACCATTTAATTTCTTGCTTTGCTTCCAAAGTTCCAACTCCTAACTCCTCCTAGATTCTCACATTTATGAGTTTTTTAATCATAAATATATTTTTTAAGGAAGCATTTCGCTAAAGACATGTATGAAACATTGGAACAAGAAAAGAAAATGAAAAATTAATTTTACTTTTTATTTATTATTATATTTAGATTATTTATCAAAAATAAAAATAAGAATATAAACTCCTTTATCTTTGGAATCAAGATCCCATTGTAATTAGGATTTTGATTCTTTTCTTTCATAATGCATTTTGATTCACTTATATTTCTATTTGTACTCGTACTACTATTCTAACATTCAAATATATCATAAAAGTAATTCTTTTATGATAAAAACCTCAATGATTATTATTGTATATATAAGAACTTAGTCATGTAAAAAGACTATAAAATGAATATTCGATGTATTTTTCATTTAGAAGAGCTCATTTGGCATTTATTATGGGTCTTATCTTAGGTGATTTTGCTTGGGTGCTATATCATCTTGAGTGTGACCTTTAATCCATGTACTTTTGTTTCTTTCCTAGTTACCCTAGATTTAATAAATACCCACCAAAGGAGGGAAAGAAAGAAATATACAAATGATTTGAAGTATTACAGTTGTCATTAAAATGTTAAGTTCTCAATAACGAAATACTAAATTATTTAATTATGACTAAACCATGTAAGTTAGGAAGCATTATAATTTCACAGATGAATCAAACCCCGCTTAAATTTATTGTGTGGGGGCAGCCATGAGTGGTGGGGGCATGATCATCACTATTTGAAATCTCACAACAAATCAGAGAAGAAAGAATAAACCATGAAGTAGCTAGGGATGAAAAAACGAAGTCAAGATCTTGATGTAGTTGTATAGGTTTCCATTAATAGACAACCAAGGAGGTTTGATGTGCACATTATGGTTCTTTTTGTTTTTATTGGATTTGGAAAAGGATCTCTCTTAAAACTAAAAAACAATAAATACTATGAGTCAGTTTAGTTATGCTTTTTGAAAATTGTTTTTAAAAATTATTTTTAAGTTAATGAAAAATAAAAAACATTTTTTAGTGTTTTAAGATAACAATGTTTGGAAAGATGTTTTTTAAAAAATAATAATAATAATAATAAAAAACTTATTTGGATAAATTAAAAATAATATATTCTTTTGTTTTGTATAGACATCACACATTCAATTTATATATAAATACAATTCCATTAAAGTCTTATTAAAAATGAAAATAGTTTTATAATTACAAATAAATGAAAAAATTAATAGTTTTTAATAGAACATAAATAATAATATTATAATACAATCATAAATTATATATTTTTTATTTATAAAAAAGTACTATTTTAGTAACAATTTTGTAAATTTTTTTGGGTTAAAAATGAATAATAATAATTTGAAATAATATTTTTTAATGATATTTATTTAAAATGAATAATAAATAAAGTTTAACTTTTTTAATATGTAAATGAGTCAAGCTTTTTTTTATTTTATATACACATTTAGTATTGAATTACAAACATAATATTTTAAAATATTTTGATTTACTTTACAATTAATTAGATCGGTTTTGTGAATCCAAAATTATTTTTAAAATAAAAAAATATTTATTAATTACTTGTGTCTTATTTAATTATAATTATTTACCTAAATTCAAAAAATATATTTGTGTGTAGAAGAGAAACAATTAAGTCATGACTCATAATATATGAGTTTTGATCTATTAATTTTTTTAATGATTAGATTTATTTTTTGAGTTTTAAATTATTTTAAAAAAAAAATTAACCCATTAACAAATTAAATACATAGTGTCATTTGATTTAAATTCATTTTTTTAGTGAAAATTTTATAAAAATATAATTATGTGTAAAAGAAAAAATAAAGTCATTATAAACCAATATTTATTTATAAACTTCTAGTATTAATAAGTTTATTATTTGAGCTTCAAATTATTTTAAAAAAAATACTAAACTTATTATTAAATTCAACACATTAAGCCTTGTTAAATTTGAAGCTTATTTACTTGGTTTTAAAAAAGAAAATAATAATTATATGTAAAAGAGAAACAATAAAATCATTTTAGACCAGTTTTTGTTCATAAATTTCTGATATTGATTAGAGCATTATTTGAATTTTAATTTATTTTTTAAAATTACTAAACTCTTTAATGAATCCAACTCAATAAGTCTTGTTCAATTTGGAGTTTATTTGCCTACTAAAAAAAAAAAGAAAAGGATTCTATGTAAAAGAGAAGCAATAAAGTCATTCTAGACATATTTTTGTCTATAAATTTTTAATATTAATTGGTTTACTATTTGAGTCTTAAATTATTTTAAAAATTACTAGACTCATTAATAAACCTAACGCGTTAAATCTTGTTTAATTTAGAATTTATTTACCCAATGAAAAAAATTAAAAAAATAAAGATTTTATGTAAAACAGAAACAATAAAGTCATTTAATACCAATTTTTGTTTATAAATTTATGGTATTATTTGAGTTTTAAATTATTTTTAAAAATTATTAGGCTTGTTAATGAATTCAATGCGTTAAGTCTTACTTAATTTGGAATTTATTTACCTAATAAGATATATATATAAAGAAGAAAGTAACCTAGATATTAAATTAAATTTTGATCTATCACTTAATAATGTTAGCGAGTTCTATGACATTTTATTATTAATTAATCAGTTTTTAAGTTTCAAATTATATATATAAAGAATAAAGTAACCTAGACATTAAAATAAATTTTGATCTATGACTTAATAATGTTAGTGAGTTTTATGACGATTTAGTATTAATTAATCAATTTTTAAGTTTTAAATTATTTTTAAAAATTAGTAAAGTTTATGTATTAAATAATGTTTGATTTTAAATTTATTTACTTAATGAAAAATTTTAGAGAAGTTAAAAAAATTCAAAAAACTAGTTTAATTTAAAGGAAAATCATATTTTAAGATTTTTTTTTTATATCATTAGTATCATATCGTAGAGAGATGAAGGGAAAAATATCATCTTCAATTTGTTTTTAAAAATTTGTAAAAACAACTTTTACTTGTTTTCTAAAAATTATTCTCTATTTTACTTTGTTTTAAAAAAAAACTACAGGGAACAACTGCCAAATAATATTAGGAATTTTTAAAAACAGTTTAATGTTTTTAAAAATAGACATTTGTTTTTAAATCACACAATCGACCAAATACGCTTTATATTTGTAAGAAAAAAAAAATTATTTTATCACATTCACTTGTGACGTTTTCTTTTATAGGGGGAGAAATGTGATAAAATTAACATGATCTCTCAAACTTTAGAGCATTTTTCATATATCAATTCATTTTCATAAATCAAGCTTTCTACTTTTACATTAAAATAGAAGGATAGATTGTATATTATATTGCTTAATTTGTCAAAGATAAATAAAAAATAACTCCTTTTCCTTTTATTGGAAGAATTACAAATGATATTTTTTTTTTTATACTTACAAATATAACAAAGTTTCTATATGCTAGTAATTTAACCTTTCTAAAAAGAAAAAAAAAATTCATTCATGTCCTAGAAAAAAAAAAAGAGAAAAAAAGCTTCTAAATTTGCAAGCAAGAAATAAATCTACATAAATTTATTATTTTATATATTAAAAATAAAAAATAAAAATATTTATAACTTAAAATATTATATAATTAAAAATTAATTAAGAATCTAAAATAATACTTTATTATAAAAATTAAAAATATATTATGCTTAAAATATTAAGAAAAATAATAAACAAATAACCAGCAAATCAACACATGATTGTAGAAGTGGCGATGACTTGGAAAGAGAAAGTATGAAGGATGAGTTTGAATTCTAAAAGTACAAAATGATTGCTTGAAACATGCGTACATTATGACTTGTTTTTACAAGTATTGGATTCTTTTGCATGCGAACCTTCCATCAATCCCCTAGAAAACATTGTTGTTACCAGTGATATTATAATACAAAGTATCGTTTATTTTTTAGGTGATCTAAATAAGAATGCATTTGTGTAAACCCCTTAAAAGACCAAGGTTTTATTTTTATTTAGCTGCCACCACCCGAGAGAAGGGGGCTTTTCTTTTTTTTCGGCCGGAAGCAGGGTAGTAGACTGATCTTCTGGAGTAAAACTTAGAGTCCTGTTGGTCTTTGTTGGAGAAGGACTTCCATAGGTATGATAGTTACAGGTTTATTGATGGTTTTTGGCTGTTTATCACTCTTCTATATCTCTTGTTGATGTTTGAATATCTGTTGGTTTTGCTTGGGGTGGATAATGAAGGCCACCTGATCTTTATTTAGTTAATCTTGAACTCATGTTTGCCATTGTTAATCTTGGTATGCCTTGCCTCTATTATGAAAATGTCCATAGTTGCAGTTGAGATGGTTTTTCTCACCTAATCAGAGGGTTCACAGATGACTCATGAAGTGAAACCTCTGAAGATCACCTTAACTCGCTTTCTTTTGTGTTCTATTTTCTATCGATTTCTTCTTTGTTGTGGCCACCCTTTGTTTTTGGGCCTTGCTCAAGGCAATGGCTGTGAGAAGGTATATCCGGGTCTAGCTACATACTCCCACAGAGGCCTATCTTGGTTGAAATGAATGTATTGGGCTTTGAGAGATATTCTGTAGAAGTCGTTTTGGTTGAAGAAGCACACGAGTTGAAGAGAAACAGAGAGACCAGAGAGTGCCCTTGTCTAAAGGTGTGCTAGAAATCCCCTTAGATGCAGCTGACTTTGCAATGGAAGCCGTTCATAATCCCTGTCCCGTCGCATTTGAATACCGCAAGTGTTGTTTCATTCTTGCATGGTCACTCACCCAAGTTTCTCTCTCCATTGAATCCAAATATCCTCACACCACTCAAGCCCACCCGCTAATCCAATTCATCTTTCATCCATCCCACTCTCTACACCACGCACATGGTAGACCCATTATTTTTTTTTTATATCCATCTAAACCCATTTCTCACTCATGCCCGTGTCTTACCCACGTTCCAGCTCACTGCATTCCTTCATACCCTTTGTCTATAGCCACACCCTTATTTCATAATCTCCCAGCATGCCATTCCAAGGTCCAGGACGCTAAAGCAGATTCTGGAGAAGCTTAAACTGTCTTCTTGGGCCATTACATCAGCGGCTGTTATCATTTTTGTTTGGAATATGAGGGTACGCTCGTATGGGTTTCAGTCCTTTAAAAGTCGCGCTGTATCACTTTTTGTTGCTGGCTCGTCTCGGGTTTTCCTCATTTGCTTTGAAGTATACTACAGGTATTTGGGACATCTTGTAAGCTATGCAGTTGTAGCATCTATCCTGCTAAGTGTTGTCGTTTCCTGTCATCTATCAGCTACAAATCCACTAGCTACAATGAAAGGAATTCGTTGCTATTCCAGCAAGTGTGTACGTGCATGGCTTCCCACTCTTTCATGCAATCACTAACCTACCCCACCTAATACCTATAAACCCATTCATTCCTCTTACATCTGAGAGCCATTGTGGTTTTCTTTTATTATTATTTTCTTGCTTGGGAATCATCACATGGCAGTGAAGTCAATGGAAGATTTTTTTTTGGTGGGCCATCCTGGAATGTACATGCCCATTTTCCTTTTGGTCTTGCATGTTTTCATTCTAACTTCCAAGTTTTACTTTAGTTCATCTTATTATTATTATTATTATTATTATTTTCTAAATATCATCTTCAAATAAATTTTTTAAAAAGTCTAATTTCTAAATTTAATTTTTAAAATATCATCTAAAAATAAATCTTCAAAAAATAATAACAATAATTATAAATTCTGGTTTCCAAATTCTAATCCCCAATTCCCATAATTCTAATTTTTCACACTTATTTATTTAATCATTATTATTTTCGTTATTATTATCATTATTCCATTTATCTATTTATTTATTTCCTTTAAAAATCTCAATCATTAAAGTTCAAATTTTCAAAAATCCGACTTCCAAATTTAATTTTCAATCTCAAAAATCCCATTATTCACTTTCATTCATTTAAATATCATTTTTGTTAATTATTATTATTATTTCATATTTATTTATTCATTTCTTTCAAAAATCTCGATCATTAAAGTTCAATTCTTCAAAAATCTGATTTCTGAATTTAATTTTCAATCTCAAAAATTTCACTATTCACTTTCACTCGTTTAAATACCATTTTTGTTAATTATTATTATTATTTCATATTTATTTATTCATTTCTTTCAAAAATCTCGATCATTAAAGTTCAATTCTTCAAAAATCTGATTTCGGAATTTAATTTTCAATCTAAAAAATTCCACTATTCACCTTCACTCGTTTAAATATCATTTTTGTTAATTATTATTATTATTATTTCATATTTATTTATTCATTTCTTTCAAAAAAATCTCGATCATTAAAGTTCAATTCTTCAAAAATCTGATTTTCGAATTTAATTTTCAATCTCAAAAATTTCACTATTTACTTTCACTCGTTTAAATATCATTTTTGTTAATTATTATTTTTATTTCATATTTCTTTCTTTCTTTCTTTAAAAAATTCCAAGTATCAAAGTTCAATTTTTCAAAAATCTAATTTCCGAATTTAATTTTCAATCTAAAAAATTCCACTATTCACGTTCACTCGTTTAAATATTATTTCGTTATTATTATCCTTATTTCATTTATTTATTTGTTTATTTCCTTTAAAAATTCCAATCATTAAAGTTTAATTTTTCAAAATTCCGTTTTCCAAATTTAATTTTCAATCTAAAAAATTTTACTATTCACATTTATTCGTTTAACTATTATTTTCGTTATTACTTCCAAATCTAATTATCAATCTAAAAAATTCCACTATTCACATTCATTCATTTAACGATTATTTTCGTTATTATTATTATTCCATTCATTTACTTATTCACGTGTTCATTTATTCAAAATTTCATCCTTAAATAATTCTTTAAATTTCTAACCCCTATGTTCGATTTCCAATTTCTAAAATTCTAACTTTTGCAATTATTTATCCAATCGTTAGTATTTCCGTTATTCTATTCATTTATTTATTCATTTGTTCGTTTATTTAAAATTCCATCTTTAAATAATTCTTTAAATTTCCAATCCCTAAGTTCAATTTCCAACTTCCAAAATTCTAACTTTCGCAATTATTTATCCGATAATTATTATTTCGTCATTATTATTATTCCATTCAGTTATTTATTCACTCGTTCATTTATTTAAAATTCCGTCTTTAAATATTTTTTTTTTAAATTCCGATTTCCAAATTTAGTTCTTTGAAATTCCAATTTTCCAATTTTTGAACTTAATTTTCAATTTCCAATATGCCAATTCTCGCATTTATTCCGTTACTTATTATTATTATCATGATTATTATCATTTTATTCGTTTATTTCTAAAAACTCCGCCTTCGAATGATTTCCAAGATTTCCAATTTTTATAATTCAATTTCCATAGTTTCTATTTCTCAAAACTTTTAATTCTGATTTCTTTCAAAATTTAATTTCCAAGGTCCTAATTTTCGTAATTTATTTTTTTTTAAAAAAAAATCCCGAACTCTCAAATAATTTTCAAAATTCCAATTTCTTTCAAATTTAATTTCTAAAATTCTCATTCTTACATTTAATTTCTAAAAATCCGATTTTCAAATAATCTCTAAAAATCCAATTTTTAAATAATCTTCGAGACTCCAATTTTTCAAATAAATTGCAAAAATCCAATTTTCTCTCAAATAGTTTTAATTCCACTCTGGTTTTTAAACAATCTTCTGCTCCTCTTGATTTTAATAGACATGAATGAATTTTTCATAATTCCGCAAAAATGAAATTTGTGATATTAATTCATGCAAAATAAATGGGTTTGGGTGGGAGCCCGATATATGTGATTTTATGATTGATTGATTCGATGGTCATACATTATTGATTTATTATGCTCTACGACATACATGGGATTATTTCTTAATTGTGCACTAACCCGCTCTCTTGATAGCGCATTGATCGTTTGATGCCAAGGTATGCCCCGCTCCCACTTCGATCATTCTTTATTAAGTGTCTTGATTCTCATACGTGCATGATCGATTTAAGTATTCATTGATTTTCTTATTGATTGTCATGTCAGCTTCATTTTTTTAGTAGAGTGTGGACCCCGTATTTTCATGCTCATGCGCTTCCCCACTCAAATGGCGAGCTCGATTTTTATTTTGAAAAAATGATTTAATCGTTTGAAAAAAAATGACTTGGAGTCGCCACTTATTTTTGTTTTATTTTTTTAAAGGGTAAATAAAATAAGAAAGAAAACCCTAAGTGTGACTCCTTATTTGGAAAAGGTGATCTGCGAAAAACCGGATCGGGTTCGGGGGTCAGGTTACTTATTAGGAAGGTACGGTAAAGACCGTAGCACCCCTCTAAGTCCCTAAAGTCGGGTCTCTACTAATAAAATGAAGCTGACATGGCAATTGATGAGGAAATCAATGAATACTCAGAGCGAATCATGCACATACGGGAGTCAGAAAAATGCATATAGACTAACCAGAGTGAGAATGAGTGCGTACCTGGGCAACGGACCATCATGCGCTATCAAGAGAGGAGGGCCAGTGCACAATTAAAGAATAATCTCATGCATGCCATAGAGCAAAATAAATCAATCATGTATGATAATCAAGTCAATCAAATCTCATATGTCGGGCCCCCACCAAAGCTAGTTTTATCTTGCCTGAATCAATTCCGATAACTCCATTGTTCGGAATTACGGAATTTGATTCCTTGCTTATTTCAAAACATTTTAAAAACAGAGGAAGTATGAAAATTGCTTGCTAGAAATAAAAGTGGCAGCAAAGCTTTGTTAAAAATGTGATTTTGGAACCTAAAGAAAATGGTCTAAGGATGAAGAAAAAGGTGGAACGTCGGCCGGACAGAATTTCGAATGCGAGATATCCGGAGAAGGTGGAATGTTGGCCGGACAGAATTTCGGATGTAAGATATCCGGGTGGAATGTCGGCGGAAAAGAATTCCGGATGTGAGATATCCGGGTGGAATGTCGGCGGAGGAGAAATCCGGATGGAATGTCGGCGGAGGAGAATTCCGGATGTGATATTCGGATGGAATGTCGGCGGTGGAGAATTCCGGATGTGAGATGTCCGGATGGAATGTCGACGGAGGAGAATTCCAGATGTGAGACATCCGGATGGAATGTCGGCGGGGAGGAATTCCGGATGTGAGATGTCCGGGTGGAATGCCGGCGGGGAGGAATTTCGGATATGAGATGTCCGGGTGGAATGTCGGCGGAGAAGAATCCTGGATGTGAGACATCCGAATAAGGTAGAACGTGGTTATGAGTAGCATGAAGGATAGGTGATTACTACTCAAAAAGTGCTATTTGATAGCTTGTAATTAACTCTTTTAAACACTCTTGAGTAGTAATTATTACCTTTTAACTCAATTGACATGTTAAGGACCCTTGCAATCATTTTTAATCAAATTGTGTAAGTTTTGGTGTTTTTGTTAGTAATTTGATCACCAAAACTATCCAAGATTGAGGAGAGTTATTGATGCGACTCTTGGTAGCTTAGCTTTAAAGGCGTATCAACAAAATTTATACCTTAAATACTATTACTAAAGTAGCCAAGCTACTATAGCATAGTGGTTCTAGGATCGTTCACTGGGAAGGGTTTTCGCAAACACTAGTGATATTCAAATTAGGAAAATAGGTGATTTTCTTATGGATGTTAGCTTTAAAAGAAAATGAAAATGTTTTAGAAAGATTTAAACTAATCTAAGCTAACATTAAAGACTAAAATAAAAGGGTGTAAAAACAAGTTTCTCAAATATAGGATAGCTATGCTCTGGCTCTTATGCAATTTGGAAATCTCAGGATAGGCTCCTCGCGTTGGGGTTGCAACTATGGTGATGCTTGCTTCCCGAACCGGTATGGATTTAGCAAATCAAGTTTTAATCCTTTAAAATGGCAAAACAGATGGTAGAGAATTTCATCAATGGTTATTCAACTTAGACTTCCTTTGAATGGCTCGTAAGAGATAACTAATGGTCTAAAGCCAAAAGCTTACCAAATATTGGCAACTCAAAGTCATTCCAAGTGATAAACTCACCTTTCAATGGCCATTGAAATTGGTTCTAACGGATTAATGCAAAACTCGGAATTGAAAACCTCACCTTCCAATAGCTCGTAGGAGATAACTAATGGATAGAAATCCAAAAGCTTATCAAGTATTGGCCGTTGGAAGTTGTCCAAAGGAAATAAAAACCAAACTTTGCATTAATGAACCATTAATGAAAAACGACTACCTTACCTTCCAGGTGCGGGAAATTTCCATGGGATTGCATCCAAGCCATCACATAACATCCATACTTTGAGAAACTAAAAGTTTTAGCCAATCATCCTCTGAGGAAAAGCCCTCAGAGGCTGTTTGGCTACTAAGAAAATAGAAACGGGGAAGAACAAGAGAAGAGAGAAAAACAGAGCTTTATATATTTCTAAGTTAATGTACAGAGGATCGATCCCCCAAATCCCCTTCCATTCTATTTTGGAGGTGTTGTGCACCTCTATATATAGCAAAATTACAAGATAAAGCCTTATGCCGGCTGAATACAAGGTTACAAAAGGAATTTACACGAGAAAATATCAAGCTAAAGATATCTGGGAAGTCGGTGGTGCGTGCGTGGAGAAACAGAGGATTCAAAGGAATTTCGCAATGTACCTAAATCCTCCTTGCGAAATTTTCGCAATGTGGGTCTTCATGGTGCGAAATGGCCAAATTTCGCACCATGAGGAAAATCTCCTTGCGAAATTGGTCATTTGGCATGATGCAGTTGTCTTCCGAAGGCCATATCTTCCTCATTTTAGCTCCAAATCATACACGGTTTGAAGCGTTGGATTCTTGACTTCCTGAGCTTTGAAATGGTATATAGAATGTAGAAAATGGACTTCGGGAAGTGCTTCAAAAGTGCAAAAGAAGACTGCAGCTGTTTTCTTCACTCTGTTTTCCTCTTCTCCATTGCTTGTGCTCTTGTTTCCACTTGAAATTCAAGCCTGTAATCATCCAAAATCCTTTCTTAACTCGCCCAAATAGCTCCTCCATCAATTGGCATGCTTGAATTGGTTCATAAGCTGATAAAAACATGTAAACTTGCCACAAAATGGTTAAAACCGATTACTTAGGACCTTAATGAATTAATTGGGTTAAATGAATATGATTACTACTCAAAGGTGCTTAAAACCATTATTATTAGGTCTACAAAATAGCACTTTTTGGTAGTAATCACACCCCCCAACCGACTCATTGCTAGTCCCTTAGCAATGGAGGAGATAAAAATTAAGTAAACTATAATAATATACATAAAAGGGATCATGCAAATCACTCCAAAAAATAATTGAGTGGCATGACTGATATCAAAACACATCTCACATGGTGGACTAAAGATATGAAGATTCAAAATGCAATAGGAGTTGTCAAAGCTAAAACTTAAACAAAAAGTACAAAGAGTGAAGATTATGCAATTAAGTATCAAAAGAATCTCTACTCTCAAGGTTCCGGATCAAACTCTTCCATAATGAGCTAAGTGTTAATGAGATTAGCTTCCGGATATAGTATGTACAACTATCCTCTCCCCCCAACCTAAGCTTTTCTCGAACATTGGCAAAATTAACCAACTCTTAATAGGTTAGGAACGCACCTTCTTATTCACAATTCTTTTTACTCACTAAACTTAACCAATTCACCTATGTAGCAAGTAGAGGATCGATGACTCCCAACCAATCAAGGTTTAGGGCATCGGGTTTTAAAGGCTTTCGCCACCCCTTCGGATCATGCTTAGGTTTCAAGGAAAGAATAGAAGCTTATTCTCTTTTTCTTTTTCTTTTTCTCTTTTCTTTTTCTTTTTCTCTTTTTCTTTTCTAAGACTCATTGGTCTTTTTGAGGTGTCCCAACACTATTAAAAAGAGGTTAAGTAATGAACCAAGTCAAAATTTTCCTAAGCTTAGAGGGTGAGAAAGTTTTACATCATAAATCCGGGATCTAATGTGCACGGTGTGTGTAAAGCTTGAAATGGAAGAAATAAGTTCGAAATCAAAGAGGGCTTCAATAGATTATCAACTTTGAAAGCATAAAACAAACTCTAAGACTTAAGTAATTAAGTTAAAACTTGACTTATCCTATTTTATTTTGAGAAATTATCTTTAACAACCATAGAGAATGAAACAAAAAATTTGAAAAAGGGCAAAAACCAACAAAATAACTACCTAAAATAGGAAATACTTACTTCCTCAACTCTCCCCCCAACCGAGATGAACATTGTCCTCAATGTTTGAATCGAAAATAAGGAGGAAGGAAGTGGTACCTCATGTGATGTGGACTTGGAGTTGGGAAGGTTGAACCACCTGTTTCAAAATTCAAAAATTGAACGAGAGAGGAATTTATACTAAATATTTACAAAAATGATGAGTGGGCCCCACTTTGAGCAGCTGAGGACAAGGCTCAAAGGGTCCATGCCATGATGGTATACTCATAGAAGTTGCAATGACATTTGAATGTGGCTTGCAGGGTGTTAAAATTGGAGATTTTTGGCTAAAACAGGGGAAAACAAAGGATGAGTGAACAGTGAGTGCCAAAATTGGCACAGTCACTATTCACCTCCTTTGAAGCCCGACTGTGTGTTTTCCAAGTTTTGGGAAAAAATTCAAAAATGGTTTTTTAAAAGGTATGGTTAGGCTCTAAACAAGATTCCTAAGGTGTTTGGGTAGTTTTTAAATGACGAAAAACAAAATTAAATGATGGAAAATGAAAATCAAAGTGGACGGCCATGCATGGAATGGTTTTGAAATTTGATTTTTAAAAAGTTTTGGATGGATGGGATTTCTAAAATTGGGTTCCTAAGGCTTAGAATGGATGAAGGGAAGGTTTCTAATGGGAGAAAACTAGAAAATTGGTGTTGGATTTGAAAACAAAAGGTTTGGAAATGCATTCATGAATTTTTAAACTTGGAAAAACATGGAATTCAAGAAAAAGGCCTTCCCGAGAGCTTTGTTTTTAGAAATTAGCTTGAAAATCATTTCGCACTGGTAATTGAGGTGCGAAGATAGCATCTCGGGAGGCTTGACTTTCCAAAATGTATAGAAATTCCTTTTCGCACCATGCACTCGTCATCATGTGCGAAAAATTCGCACTGAGTGTGTTCATGGTGCGAAATTCCACTGAGAGCTTTGCTTATGCATTTTGGCTCCCCTGTTTCCTCTATTTCACCTCCATTTCGATTTTTGCAAGCATCGTACCTGCATGAACACTTCAAAACTCATCTTAAAAACATATTAAAACTAAATGAAAGCTAAAAATTCAAACTAAAACATGCATAAATTTAAAGAAAGCATAGAATTTAAATGAAGCTGATAGCATGTACCCCAAAAAGAAGATGAACTATTTAGCTCATCCTCACTCACACACCCACTTCATGCTGAATTCCCCCTGGATCCCAAACAAAATTGGCATCCTTCCCATTTGGTCCAAGGGAATTCATTTCTCTTCTCTTCCCTGAAGAAGTGGATGCTTTAAAGGGTTCAAGTAACCCTTTATCATCTTGAACCTTATGATTTTCAATGGAAGGTTGGTCCATAAAGTTGTCATAGCAATCCCCCACCAAAGTGTCGATCATCAACACTTTCCTTGATCTTTTTGCATTGGTTCCTTGAAGGTTATGGTGGGGTTGAGGAGGAAGCTTCCTTTTCCCCATTGCTATGTCGAGATTGGTGAGCTTCTCAATGGAGTCTTGAACTTTTTCTATCCTTAGTGATAGATCATTATAAACCCCCTCCATTCTTAGATTTATTGAACTCTCCAAATTATCAATCTTTTCATTAAGATGAGAGTTGATCTTTTGTTGCTCACCTACAAAGTCCTCCATGACTTTGCTTATCTTCAAAATGGCTTGCTCCAATGAAGATGTACTCATTGATGGTTGAGGTTGAGGTTGGGTTGCAAGGTTGGGATGGTTTATATACTCAAATGAAGTTGGCATGGCTTGTGGTTGTGCTTCAGTATGCACATTCCTCAATTCAAACTCCTCTATCCTTCTAGCCATAGATGCTAGCTTTGCCTTCATGCTTATGTCTTCATTCAAAGCATACTTACTACCCCATTGGCTTTGTTGAACTTGCCTTTTCCCTAACTCAATCCGATCCCTCATGGATAGGTATGCAAATTTGTCCTTCTCATGATCATAATGAGAGCTTTGATCTTCATGTGGAATTTCCATTTCTAAAAAATGATATTCAACTAAGGCTCTTTTCTTCAACTTGTACTAGGGTTCCCTCTTGGTCTCGAATCCAACAAGGAATGCACAAATTGAAATTAAAACAAAAATAAAAGAAAAGAGAATAAAAAATTTAACTAAATAAAAACTAAACTAAAAAAAAAAAAAATTATAAGAAAACTCACCAAACTTGTGATGAAGATCACAAGTTACCCTTAATGGTTACTTCACTGAGCTTATCAAGTATTGGCCGTTGGAAGTTGTCCAAAGGAAATAAAAACCAAACTTTGCATTAATGAACCATTAATGAAAAACGACTACCTTACCTTCCAGGTGCGAGAAATTTCCATGGGATTGCATCCAAGCCATCACATAACATCCATAATTTGAGAAACTAAAAGTTTTAGCCAATCATCCTCTGAGGAAAAGCCCTCAGAGGCTGTTTGGCTACTAAGAAAATAGAAACGGGGAAGAACAGGAGAAGAGAGAAAAACAAAGCTTTATATATTTCTAAGTTACAGAGGATCGATCCCCCAATTCCCAATCCATTCTATTTTGGAGGTGTTGTGCACCTCTATATATAGCAAAATTACAAGATAAAGCCTTATGCCGGCTGAATACAAGGTTACAAAAGGAATTTACACGAGAAAATATCAAGCTAAAGATATCTGGGAAGTCGGTGGTGCGTGCGTGGAGAAACAGAGGATTCAAAGGAATTTCGCAATGTGCCTAAATCCTCCTTGCGAAATTTTCGCAATGTGGGTCTTCATGGTGCGAAATGGCCAAATTTCGCACCATGAGGAAAATCTCCTTGCGAAATTGGTCATTTGGCATGATGCAGTTGTCTTCCGAAGGCCATATCTTCCTCATTTTAGCTCCAAATCATACACGGTTTGAAGCGTTGGATTCTTGACTTCCTGAGCTTTGAAATGGTATATAGAATGTAGAAAATGGACTTCGGGAAGTGCTTAAAAAGTGCAAAAGAAGACTGCAGCTGTTTTCTTCACTCTGTTTTCCTCTTCTCCATTGCTTGTGCTCTTGTTTCCACTTGAAATTCAAGCCTGTAATCATCCAAAATCCTTGCTTAACTCGCCCAAATAGCTCCTCCATCAATTGGCATGCTTGAATTGGTTCATAAGCTGATAAAAACATGTAAACTTGCCACAAAATGGTTAAAACCGATTACTTAGGACCTTAATGAATTAATTGGGTTAAATAAATATGATTACTACTCAAAGGTGCTTAAAACCATTATTATTAGGTCTACAAAATAGCACTTTTTGGTAGTAATCAGTTATTTGGAATCCATGGCAAAGCAATGAAGAGCTCAAATTCATGAAGAACCAAGCTTTGGAGCTCCATAGCCCTATGCCAAAGTCGTTCAAAGTATGCAAGGAAAGAACAATGGAGAAGAGGAAAACAGAGTGAAAAAAACAGGGGACAGCAGCTGCAGTATTCTTGCACACTTTTGGAGCACTTCCCGAAGTCCATTTTCTACATTCTATATACCATTTCAAAGCTCAGGAAGTCAAGAATCCAATGCTTCAAACGGTGCGTGATTCGGAGTTGAAACGAAGGAGTTACAGCCATTGCAAGCAGATCACTCCAAAGTGTTGCGAAATCAGCCTTTTGTTGCGAGAATTTCGCAGCCTTTTTGTACAGTGTTTTGAAATTCCTCCTGAAGCTACCCGATACATGCCGCAAGCTGGAACGCTGAGAACCTCAAGGTGGAAGCCAATTTCACAGCCCTGCGAGTTTAGCTTGTTGTTGCAAAAATATTTTGCAGCCCTCTTGAGTGTCTGCGAAATCTCGCAGACACCATTTTTCACCTGCGAAATGGTTCCTAGTGCTTCCTGATATTTGTGCACCGACTCTTTTGGATATTTTTCTTCAGATATTTTTATATAAATTTCCATTTTCTCCTTGTATTCAGCCACTCATGTAATTCCTTAGCTAGGAAGTATCCAAGGAAGGGTAAATTACCTTCCTATATAAACTCTCTTGCATCCACTGTAGAGAAGATGTAGATCATCATATATGTAATATCGATCAATATATAGAATATACAGAGCCTTGCTCTGTTTTTCCTTCTCTTTCATTTTTCATTTCTTTTTATTTCTAGCCAACCAAACTCTGAGGATTTTTCCTCAGAGGATGAGAGGCTAAGCTTTTTGTCTCTTGGAGTGAAGAAAGCCGGGTAAGTTTCCACATGCATAATTTGGAAGTTTTGTTGTTTTAGTTTTTAATGAAGAGAAAGTGTGACCCGTTAATGGTTTTTATCTTTTTAGTTAACTTAAAACGCCTTTAAATCACCTGGGCCAACACTTGGTAAGGCAAGTGATTTCCATCCATGGAGATTCACTAGTTTACCCCTTGCGAGCCTTTGGGAGGTGACTTGAAGGTAGGATTTTCTAGAATAGCCAACACTTGGTAAGCTTTTGGACTCCAAGGAGACATCCATTAGTTATCTCTTGCGAGCTTTTAACGGGTAATCCAAGGTTAAAGATCACCTTGAATGGCAAGTGCTAGGTGAGAGGTATGAGCCATTGCAAGATGCATCAGTGAGAGGGATTTAGTGTTTGAACCCATTAATGGGAAGCATCTGTACAACACCGGTTGGAGAAGGAACTATATGTTAATTCTCTAATGCGAGGAAAAGAAACAAGTGACCGGAACTCCCTTTTTGTATGAGGAATCTGAGCCTAGTGATCTGAAACTCCAAGAAACACTTTTCTTTGTAAGTAAAATCAGTTACTATTTTTGGTTAGTTTAAAACCAAACTTTTTTTCATTCAAACAAATTTATGTTTTCTTTTAAAGCTAACCTTGAAATGAAAAGGCACCAATTCATCTTTGAATTAATATCAATTGTGAAGTGAAAACCCATCCCAGTGAACGATCCTAGAGCCACTATACTATAGTAGCTTTGTCTTTGCTACCCTAGTATAAGGTGTTATAGGTTATAAATTTTGTTGATTACTCCCTCAATCAAGGAGCACCAGCTGGACACGAATCAGCTGAGACACCAATTGGGCACGAATCAAATGGCGCCGTTGCTGGGGAAAGAACCAAATGGCACCGCTGCTGGGGATTTGTGATAAGAATTAGGGACGAATCAAATGGCGCCGTTGCCGGGGATCAAACCCCGAATCAGATGGTGCCATTGCCACTTCCGCTGCTAGGGACGAATCAAATGGCGCCGTTGCCGGGGATCGAACCAAATGGCACCGCTGCTGGGGATTTGTGATCAGAATTAGGGACGAATCAAATGGCGCCGTTGCCGGGGATCAAACCCCGAATCAGATGGTGCCATTGCCACTTCCGCTGCTAGGGACGAATCAATAGGTATGGGTTGTATGGATACGGGGGCTTGGGTGAGTGGTTTTAATGGGTATGTGAAGGAGTGAAAGATGGCATGCACCCGTGAGACTCCATGTAAGCGAGGGAGTGGGATGGAGAATGAATGAGAAGAAGATGGGTGTGGTGGAGGATGCTTGATTCCTGCAAGCTTGAGTGAGGAAATGGGTATGACAAGCTAGAGAGAGAGGTGGATAGATGAACGATGGGTATGGGGATGCTGATGAGGTGAGCTTTGCCGCCATGACAACTACTCCAGATTTTCTAGGATCTCCTTCAAGCAGGGATCAGAGAAACAACCCATTCCATGAACAGGCGCCAGAAACAAAGGAAAATAAAAAAATAAAAAAAAAACAGAGTGATTACTACTCAAAAAGTGCAATTTGATTAGCCTATAATTAATCCTTTTAACCACTTTTGAGTAGTAGTTTAGGCCTTTTAACTCAATTGGCATGTTAAGGGTCCTTGAAAGCAATCTTACTCATTGTGCGCAAGTTTTGGTGTTTTTGTTAGTATTTTGATCACCAGAGCAAGTCAATATTGAGGAGAGCTATGAGGAATCTTGGGCAAAGCTTAGAAGTTATTTGCCAAAAGTAAATCCGGATTGCAAGGAGAAAAAGCAAAGAGGATCAGCTATGGAGCATGTTCTTGATGACAGTCACAGCAGCCACTTTTGGGGCACTTCCTGAAGTCCAAATAATGCATGCTATATACCATTTCAAAGCTCTGGAAGTCAACAATCCAATGCTTCAAACAGTGTGCGATTTGGAGTTGAAATGAGGAAGTTGCAGCTGTTACAAGTCAATCACTCTAAAGTGTTGCGGAATCAGCCATTTGTTGCGAGAATTTCGCAGCACTTTTGTACAGTTAAGGTGTTTCTCCTTCGACGATTCACGAACCATGCCGCGAGAAGGGAGCTGGGAACCTCAAGGTGGAAGCTAACTTCGCAGCCTGGTGAAGATAGCTCGGTCTTGCGAAATAATTTCGCAGCCCTCTTGGGTGTTTGTGAAATTTCGCAGACACCATTTTCCTCCTGCGAAATGCCTCCTGAAGCCTCCCGAAGCTTGCTACCGACATTGGGAGATATTTTCCATTAGATTTTTGTTGTCTAAATCCCAAAATACTCCTTGTAAACCACCAATTACATGATTCCTTAGTTTTTAAGTTAGTAAAAAGACCAAATATCTTTGTAACAATTAGTTTTATATTATGTTCATATATATGCCTCTCGGGAGCCTGTTCCAAAAGAGGTGTTCCAGAGGAGTTCCTTCTGTAAGAATTTGGTAAGCAAGTAAAGGGTCTTTTCTTTCTACTGCCTTACCTTCTCACTTCGTATTTCTTATTTATTACTAAGTTATGAATTCTCTGAGGAGTTTTCCCCAGAGAATGAGTAACTAAATCTCCAAATCCTTGGAGCTAAGGTAGCCGGGGGAGGTTCCAAATGCAAGAATGCAAAACTTTGTGGTTTTAGTTAGTAATGAAGAGGAAGTGAAATCCTTTAGTGATTTCAATGTTTTTAGTTAACTTAAAACATCCGGGAGTCACCTGGGCCAACACTTGGTAAGGCAAGTGATTTCCCACCATGGAAATGCACTAGTTTACCCCGTGCGAGCCTCTGGTAGGTGACTTCAGGGTAGGATTTTCTAGAATAGCCAACACTTGATAATCTTTTGGACTCCTAGGAGGCATCCATTAGTTATCTCTTGCGAGCTTTTGACGGGTAATCCAAGGTTAAGGATCACCTTGAATGGTTAAGGCTTAGTGAGAGGCTTAAACCATTGCAAGATGCATCAGTGAGAGAATTAAAGTGAAATCCAATTGAAGGATGAATCTGTACCACACCAGCTAGAGAATTAACTATATGTTGAATCTCTAACGTGAGGAAAGGAACCATCTGACCGGAGCTATGTCCTTTGCATGAGGAACCACCCCCAGTGTACCTAATTCTTCAAGGAATGTTTTTCTTCCTAAGTTATTCCAAACTTCTATTAAGTCAATTAGTTTAAGTCTAAACCATCACCAACCAAAATTTGTGTTTTACTTCTTTTACTAACCTTGAAATGAAACAATACCAATTCACTTGGAATTGGTATCATTGATTGCTTGTGAATCATTCCCAGTGAACGATCCTAGAGCCACTATACTATAGTAGCTTTTTATTTGCTATCCTAGTATATGGTGTTAAAGGTATAAATTTTGTTGATCACTCCCTCATCAAGGAGCACCAGCTGGACACGAATCAGCTGAGACACCAATTGGGCATGAATCAAATGGCGCCGTTGCCGGGGAATGAGTGTCAAGTTTGAAGTGATACCATTGTTGAGCACTTGTGATTTTCATCACAAGTTGGTAAAGTTTCTTTCATTTTACTGATTTTCATTCTTTCTTTATAATTTAAGTTTATCTTTTAAAATTTAGCCTAGTTTAATTTTGTTGTTGTAGCCCTGTTTTCTTGTTGTCCTCTGTTTTCATTTTTAGTTGCAGCTGAATACTAGTTGTGTATGCCAAAGTGGATACGAGATAGTGGAGAAAGACTTGTTAAGTGTGATACACCTCAAGGAAGAGAATTGGAAGTAGTCTTGAATATCATGGAACCTACACCTGAAGATCAGCATAGTCACCAAGGTCGTCAAGATAATCCCAATGAATTCAGATCAATGAGGGATCGTATGCATCCACCTCGTATGAGTGCACCATCATGTATAGTGCCCCCTACAGAGCAGCTAGTGATCAGACCATATCTTGTTCCACTTCTGCCAACTTTCCATGGGATGGAGAGTGAGAATCCGTATGCACACATCAAGGAATTTGAGGATGTTTGTAATACATTCCAAGAGGGAGGAGCTTCAATTGATTTGATGAGGCTTAAGTTATTTCCTTTTACTTTAAAGGATAAGGCCAAAATTTGGCTTAATTCTTTAAGGCCAAGGAGTATCCGCTCTTGGACTGACTTACAAGCTGAATTCCTCAAGAAATTTTTTCCTACTCATAGAACAAATGGCTTGAAAAGGCAAATTTCAAACTTCTCAGCTAAAGAGAATGAGAAATTCTATGAGTGTTGGGAAAGATACATGGAAGCTATAAATGCTTGTCCTCACCATGGCTTTGATACTTGGCTATTGGTGAGCTATTTTTATGATGGCATGTCATCCTCAATGAAGCAACTCCTCGAGACAATGTGTGGAGGAGATTTCATGAGTAAAAATCCAGAGGAAGCTATGGATTTTTTGAGTTATGTAGCTGATGTTTCAAGGGGATGGGATGAACCGACTAAAGGAGAAGTGGGAAAGATGAAGTCTCAGTTGAATGCTTACAATGCCAAGGCTGGGATGTATGCTTTGAAAGAAGATGATGACATGAAAGCAAAGATGGCAGCCATGACAAGAAGATTGGAGGAGCTGGAGCTGAAGAGAATTCATGAAGTGCAAGCTGTTGCTGAAGCACCTGTGCAATTGAAGTTGTGTCCCAATTGTCAATCATATGAACATTTGGTGGAGGAATGCCCTGCAACTTCAACTGAAAGGGAAATGTATAGAGATCAAGCTAATGTTGTTGGACAATTCAGGCCCAATAACAATGTGCCCTATGGAAATACTTACAATTCTAATTGGAGAAATCATCCAAATTTTTCATGGAAGGCTAGAGCAACTCAATACCAACAGCCGGATCCACCATCTCAGCAATCTTCAAGTATTGAACAAGCAATCACCAATCTCAGCAAGGTAGTGGGAGATTTTGTTGGAAAGCAAGAAGCCACCAATGCTAGAGTTGATCAAAGAATAGATAGAATGGAGAATGTATTGAATAAAAGGATAGATGGAATGCAGAATGACATGAATAAAAAATTTGATAATATCCAGTATTCAATCTCCAGACTTACAAATTTGAATACACTGCAAGAAAAGGGAAGATTTCCTTCTCAACCTCACCAAAATCCCAAAGGTGTCCATGAAGTGGAAAGCCAAAAGGGAGAATCATCACAGGTGAAAGATGTTAAAGCCTTGATCACTCTAAGGAGTGGTAAGCAAATTGAGAAGCCAATGCCTAAGTCACATGCTGAAAAAGAAGAAGAGGTAAAAAAAGGGGAAGGAAATGGAAGATAAAGAGAGTGAAATCACTGAAGAGAAGAAGGACTCTGATTCAAAAATGAAAGCAATGCCAGAGAAAGAGCTTCTGAAGGAAGGGATGCTGAAGAAATCAACCAATCCACCTTTTCCTCAAGCATTACATGCTAAAAAGGGGATTAGAAATGCAGCTGAAATCCTTGAAGTCTTAAGGCAAGTGAAAGTTAATATTCCACTGCTGGATATGATCAAACAAGTTCCAACGTATGCAAAATTCCTAAAGGACTTGTGTACTATCAAAAGAGGGTTGACTGTAAACAAGAAAGCCTTCTTGACTGAGCAAGTAAGTGCTATTTTACAGTGTAAGTCTCCTTTGAAGTATAAAGACCCTGGAAGCCCTACCATTTCAGTCATGATTGGAGGAAAGGTAGTGGAGAAAGCCTTGTTAGATTTGGGAGCAAGTGTGAATTTGCTTCCATATACTGTCTACAAGCAATTGGGCCTTGGAGAGTTGAAGCCAACAACAATCACTTTGTCTCTGGCAGATAGATCAGTGAAAATTCCAAGAGGGGTAATTGAGGATGTATTGGTTCAAGTAGATAATTTCTACTATCCAAGTAGATTTTGTTGTTCTTAATACTGATCCTCACTGTAAAGGAAGCTAATTTAGTTCCTATCATCCTTGGAAGGCCATTTCTTGCAACTTCAAATGCAATCATCAAGCTGCAGAGAATGGGCTTATGCAACTTACTTTTGGTAATATGACACTTTGGATCTCAATATTTTCTATATGTCTAAAAAGAAAATCACTCCGAAGAAGAAGAAGGTCCAGAGGAGGTATGTATTATAGATACTTTGGTGGAGGAGCACTTTGTAATCAAACTATGCAAGACAAGTTGAATGAAAGTCTTGTGGATTTTGAGGAGGATTTTTCTGAATCGCCTATGGGACTTGCCACTCTACAAAGTTGGAGAAAGATAGAAGGGATTCTACCTTTGTTCAATAAGGAAGAGGAGGCGAGTTGTTGAAAAAGAAATACCAAAACTCAATCTGAAGCCTCTACCTGTGGAGCTGAAATATACCTATCTGGAGGAGAATAATCAATGTCCTGTTGTGATATCTTCATCTCTGACTAGTCATCAAGAGAATTGCTTAATGGAAGTTCTCAAGAGGTGTAAGAAGGCAATAGGATGGCAAATATCTGATTTGAAAGGCATTAGTCCTTTAGTTTGTACTCATCATATATATATGGAGGAGGAAGCAAAGCCAATTCGTCAATTTCAAATAAGGTTGAATCCTCATCTACAAGAGGTGGTACGAGCTGAGGTGTTGAAGCTACTTCAAGCAGGAATCATTTATCCTATATCTGATAGCCCTTGGGTGAGTCCTACTCAAGTGGTACCTAAGAAGTCAGGGATCACAGTGGTTAAAAATGAAAGAGGGGAAGAAATTACTACACGCCTCACTTCAGGTTGGAGTGTGTGTATTGATTATAGAAAGCTGAATGCTGTAACCAGGAAAGACCATTTTCCATTGCCATTTATTGACCAAGTGCTGGAGAGAGTCTCTGGACATCCATTCTATTGTTTCTTGGATGGATATTCAGGGTATTTTCAGATTGAAATTGATTTGGCAGATCAGGAAAAGACCACTTTTACATGTCCATTTGGAACATTTGCTTATAGAAGAATGCCTTTTGGTTTATGCAATGCACCTGCTACATTCCAAAGATGTATGTTGAGTATTTTCATGATATGGTGGAGCGAATTATGGAGGTTTTCATGGATGACATCACCGTATATGGAGGTACATTTGAGGAATGCTTGGTTAATTTGGAATCAGTTCTTCAGAGATGCATTGAAAAAGACCTGGTGCTTAACTGGGAGAAATGCCATTTTATGGTACATCAAGGAATTGTCCTTGGTCATATCATTTCTGAAAAAGGCATTGAGGTTGATAAAGCAAAGGTGGAACTCATTGTCAAATTACCATCTCCAACAACTGTAAAAGGAGTAAGGCAGTTCCTTGGCCATGCAGGTTTCTATAGGAGGTTTATAAAAGGTTTTTCAAGTCTTTCAAAACCTCTTTGTGAGCTGTTAGCTAAGGATACTAAGTTTATATGGAATGAAAGGTGTCAGCATAGCTTTGATCAACTGAAGAAATTCTTAACAACAACTCCAATAGTTAGAGCCCCTAACTGGCAATTACCTTTTGAATTGATGTGTGATGCCAGTGATTTTGCTATAGGAGCTGTTCTTGGCCAAAGAGAAGATGGGAAGCCCTATGTGATTTACTATGCAAGTAAAACACTAAATGAAGCTCAAAGGAACTACACAACTACAGAGAAAGAATTGTTAGCTGTGGTATTTGCTTTGGATAAATTTCGAGCTTATTTGGTGGGGTCTTTCATCATTGTGTTTACCGACCATTCAGCCTTGAAGTATTTATTGACAAAGCAAGGTTGATTAGATGGATTCTTTTGTTACAAGAATTCGATCTTCAAATCAAAGATAAGAAAGGAGTGGAGAATGTGGTAGCTGACCACTTGTCAAGGTTAGTTATAGCACATAATTCTCATCCCTTGCCTATTAATGATGATTTTCCTGAGGAATCACTCATGTTCCTAGTGAAAACTCCTTGGTATGCTCATATTGCTAATTATTTAGTGACTGGTGAAATTCCAAGTGAGTGGAATGCACAGGACAGGAAGCACTTCTTTGCCAAAATTCATGCTTATTATTGGGAAGAACCCTTTCTCTTCAAGTATTGTGCGAGATCAGATCATTAGGAAATGTGTTCTCGAAGATGAGCAAGCAAGGGATTCTATCTCATTGTCATGAGAATGCATGTGGAGGCCACTTTGCCTCTCAGAAAACAGCTATGAAGGTATTGCAATCAGGTTTTACTTGGCCATCTCTTTTTAAAGATGCCCATATCATGTGTAGGAATTGTGATAGATGCCAAAGGCTTGGAAAGCTAACAAAAAGAAATCAAATGCCTATGAACCCCATTCTGATAGTTGAGTTATTTGATGTATGGGGTATTGACTTCATGGGACCCTTCCCAATGTCTTTTGGTAATTCTTACATTTTGGTGGGGGTAGATTATGTTTCTAAATGGGTTGAGGCAATCCCCTGTAAACAAAATGATCACAAGGTAGTTCTCAAGTTTCTTAAAGAGAACATTTTCTCAAGATTTGGGGTGCCCAAAGCCATAATCGATGATGGAGGTGCTCATTTTTGCAACAAACCTTTTGAAGCTCTGTTATCCAAGTATGGAGTGAAGCATAAGGTGGCTACACCTTATCATCCTCAAACTTCCGGGCAAGTGGAGCTAGCTAACAGGAAATAAAGAACATTTTGATGAAAGTGGTGAATTCCAACAGAAAAGATTGGTCTATTAGGCTTCATGATTCATTGTGGGCATATAGGACAGCTTATAAGACTATTCTTGGGATGTCTCCCTATCGTCTTGTCTATGGTAAAGCATGCCATCTCCCTATGGAAGTTGAATACAAAGCTTGGTGGGCAATAAAGAAGCTGAACATGGATTTGATCAAGGCAGGAGAAAAGAGATTTCTAGACCTTAATGAGATGGAGGAATTGAGAAATAATGCTTATATCAATTCCAAATTTGCAAAGCAGAGGATGAAGAAATGGCATGATCAACTCATCTCCAACAAGGAATTTCAGGAAGGGCAAAAAGTTCTGATGTATGACTCAAGACTCCATATCTTTCCTGGGAAGCTCAAATCAAGATGGATTGGTCCATTTGTTATTCACCGAGTATATTCCAATGGAGTGGTGGACTTATTGAATTCCAATGGGAAGGATAGCTTTAGAGTCAATGGATATCGTCTTAAGCCGTTCATGGAGTCATTCAAATCAGAAAAGGAGGCAATCAACCTCCTTGAACCTCAAAAAGCCTAAGTGAAAAAGGGTTTGGCTGGACGTGGTTTTACCACAGTCCAAAATTTTTGTAAATTTTGTAAATTTTCAAGTTGTTTCCATCCTTTTTGATCTTAGTTTTTGATCTTAAATCATGTTTTTAGGTGTGTTTTAATCGTTTTATATGATCCCAGGTGGAAGAAATTTCAAGGGGATTGAAAAGAAAAAAAATCGGGTCGAAATTGGAGCCGAAACAGAGCAAAAACAGGGGAAAAACAAAGCTCTGCGAAATCTCGCAGGGTGAAGGAAACCTCTGCGAAATGAGCATTTTGTTGCCAAACCATTCCGCAGCACTGTAGAAGTCTCTACGAGTGTATTTCGCAGCTGCGAAAGTGGATTTGGCACACGAGTGCCACTTCGCAGTACAGTAGCATCCATTTCGCAGCTGCGAAACGCATTGCGAAATGGAAAAGCGTGATTTCGCACCAAAAGTCCCATTCCGCAGGGTATTTCGCAATTGCGAAAGTGGATTTGGCACACGAGTGCCATTTCGCAGCACAGTAACATCAATTTCGCAGCTGCGAAACTCACTGCGAAGTTGCTGCGAAATTGGCATTTTGCTGCGAAGTTGGCATTTTGCTGCGAAGTTGGCATTTTGTTGCGAGACTTAAACTGATCCTTGGGCTTCCGTTTTTTCCTATTTATACCGGTCAAAAGTGCTGCGAAAAGGGTTTCAAAAATCAGAGCACCATTCTCGCAGCCCCTTCATCTTCTTCACCAAACCTCGCCGTCCGAACCTCCGGTCGTTTTCCCCGTTCAGCAACGCCGGCCAAAGATCGATAGCCCGAAATGGCACGAACGAGAGGAGCAAAATCTTCATCTCCGTTGAACCGCAAAAGGAGTCTGCGAAAGGAGCCAAGTCCAGGTTCTGTTCCAGAACTTGCTCCAAAGCCTTCGCCGTCGAGACCAAATCCTCCTCCAGTGAAGCCGGCGCCACCAAAGCCGCCGGCAAGGCGATATTTAACAAGGTCAGGCGGTCGGCCATTGAAGAAGAAACCCAGGGTTGAGAGCTCAGAACCAATCGATTTGACTGAGCAATCCCCTGAGCAATCCCCAAATCCATCACCGGTTCAATCTCCGGTATCTTCATCAAATCCTTCACCGGTTCAAACTCCAGTGCCGTCACCGGTTCCCTCGCTGAGTCCTCTGTCAATTCCATCGCCGGTACCATCTCCGGCACCCCAAGAAAAAGCTCAGGAGCCTCAAGCACCAATTCTAGAGCCCCAAATTGCAACTGAAGCACCTCTGGAAGAAGTGATCCGAAGGCCAATGCTGCCCCAGCCCCCAATCGAAGGAAACTTGGATTGTCGAACTCGGGCATTCCATTCTGAGCTTTGCTTCGATTTAGCAGCATTTAGAGTGAGGCCTGAGCTAGCCCAATCATTTCAGCTGCTGAGGAGGTATCATATGGAGCATCTGCTAGCTCCAAGGGATTTTTTCTATCCTCGAATAGCCACGGATTTCTACCAGTCCATGACAACCAAAGAGGTAAGAAATCCAACTCTGATCCATTTCACAATTGATGGGAGACATGGTATTTTGGGAGCAAGACATATTGCTGAAGCCCTTCAAATTCCTTTTGAGCCAACCCAATTCGACAATTTTAAAGCTTGGGCAAATCCTACTGAGTTAGAAATGGTTCGCGCACTCACCAGAGGAGCTGCAAATCGATCACATTTGCTTTGAGGGGGAGCTACCTCCGGTTATGTTTTTGATTGATGCCTTTTTGAGGCATAATATCTATCCCATGCAGCATTGGACCCAAAGAAGGGGAGTTCTCCTGAAGCCCTCAGTACAAAATGTCGAAGGATTCTTCTTTGGGCCTCATCATCCCGATCATGGCAGCCCTTCTCTACTTTGAGGAGAAGGTTCACAAGAAGAAGCTTCAAAGAGCAGATTGCATTCCACTCCTCTTCCCACGGCTGCTATGCCAAGTTTTGGAGCATCTCGGATACCCTCTCCGAGCCTCAAGCGGGAAAGAAAGAGAATTTGCCGTGAGCCATTTACCCTGGATAAATGGAATAATATGACGGCCTACAAAATTGAGCAGCTGATCAGCCTCGGCCAGTGCGAGGAGAGCTTCCCGAAGGCATAGACCGAGAGAATATAACACTTGTCATTCCCGCCATCCCAAGAGATCCACCACCTGCCCTGCACGCATCTCGGCCTTCCACATCAGCAGAGCCAAGGATGGCCATTCCTATATCTGAATATAGAGAGTTGTGCCGGGCACTGGAGACTCTTACAGCTTCACAGAGCAATCTTGCTCAGGAGTTGGCAGCCATCAAAGCATGCCAGGAGCAGATGTTAGCCTCTCAGGCTCAACAAGCTGCCATCCTAAGGCAGCTTCAAGTACATTTCGATCTGCCACAAGCTGTAGAGCCCTCCATTTCTACTCCTCCAGAGCCACACTCTCAGCCTGCAGAGTCCCATCCTCAAGAAGCCCCAGCTGATGCACCTACAGAAGAGGCAGCAGATCCATCTGCCTAGTTTTAGTCCCAACCACCACTCATCAAACTCCTATCTATTTAATATTTCTATGTTTTTTGTTTGTTTGTTTGTTGAAAAGAAATCCCAGTATGTTGGTACTATGCTTGGGATTCTTAGTATTACTTGTTCTTTTTGCATTTGTACTTGATTAAACAAAAAGTAATACAAAGTGAATATTTCTTGTTTAAAGGGTAGCATTAAATTCTCCTTATTTCCTTTTCTCACATATTCTATTTTTTTTGAAACATGTGGTTTGCCCCAATCAATATTCGAATTTGATATCAACCAGGAGGTACCACTTCCTCCCTTTAATTACAGTCACTCAAATCACATTGAGGACAATGCTCAGTTCGGTTGGGGGGTATGAGGAAGGAAGTTTGCTGAATCTTTTTGGTATTTTAATTATATTGGTTAATTAGTTGTAGATTTTACTTTTTACTAGTGTTACTATATTCTCTATGAATTTTGAGGAAAAATTTTCAAATTAAACCAAGAGAAATTGATCTGTTGTTTTTCACTTAACTTAGAGTATGGATTATGCTTACTAAAGTGGTTCAATTGTTGAAACTTCTACTGAAATTAAATTGAGTTCTTCTACTTTAAGCTATCCACACACTGTGCACATTAGATTCCGATTATAAGATGAAAAGCTATTTCCCTCTTGACTTAGGATAATTTTGGGACTTGGTGTATTTGACCTCATTTGATAAAAATTGAAACACCCTGCAAAAGGCCAATGAGCCTTTGAAAATAAAGAAAGTTGTTTGCTTGCCTTGAAACCCGAGCAAGGTCTGAGGGGTATATGGTGAAAATCTTTAAAGCCTGGTGCCCTAAGCCTTAATTGGTTGGGAGTCACCGACCTTAATGCTCGTTATAAGGGTGAATAGGTAGAGTTAGCATATGGTAGATGCTTGGGTATTAAAAATTCATTCTTAAAAGTCCGGGGAAAAATCCGAGGAGTTAGTGGTTGAAAGATCCTTAAAGCTTGGTGCCCTAAACCTTAAGTGGTTGGGAGTCATCGATGGACCCCCATTACATGGACAATTCAGAAAGAGTACCCCATTAAGCTACTGCCTTATAAAATAAAATAAAAAATAAAAAAAATAAAAAAAAAAAGAGGAAGAAGAAAGGTGTGTTCTTTTCTTATGGATTTTGGTCAGATTGCTAAAGTGTTGAAAAAAGATAGGTTGGGGGGGTGAGATTAGCAGCATATTATTCTCGGAAGCTAAGGAATCAATACACATAGATCTTTGTGGAAGATTAAAATTTGATTCTTAGAAAGTGGAAGTGATTTTAAAACTTCAGTTTGCATAATGCACTCCCTTGATTGACAGTGTTTAACATAGTTTGTTATGACTCTTGTTGAGATTTGGGTTTGTATTTCTTTAATGATTCATGTGAGAAATAGATCATCATGCCACTTGAGAATTGATTTTGTTTAGCATGATGTTGTAAATTTTAGATTAGTTGCTATTTATTTTCATTTTTTCTCTCCTTTATTGCTAAGGGACTAGCAATATGTCGGTTGGGGGGAGTGATTACTACTCAAAAAGTGCAATTTGATTAGCCTATAATTAATCCTTTTAACCACTTTTGAGTAGTAGTTTAGGCCTTTTAACTCAATTGGCATGTTAAGGGTCCTTGAAAGCAATCTTACTCATTGTGCGCAAGTTTTGGTGTTTTTGTTAGTATTTTGATCACCAGAGCAAGTCAATATTGAGGAGAGCTATGAGGAATCTTGGGCAAAGCTTAGAAGTTATTTTCCAAAAGTAAATCCGGATTGCAAGGAGAAAAAGCAAAGAGGATCAGCTATGGAGCATGTTCTTGATGACAGTCACAGCAGCCACTTTTGGGGCACTTCCTGAAGTCCAAATAATGCATGCTATATACCATTTCAAAGCTCTGGAAGTCAACAATCCAATGCTTCAAACAGTGTGCGATTTGGAGTTGAAATGAGGAAGTTGCAGCTGTTACAAGTCAATCACTCTAAAGTGTTGCGGAATCAGCCATTTGTTGCGAGAATTTCGCAGCACTTTTGTACAGTAAGGTGTTTCTCCTTCTGACGATTCACGAACCATGCCGCGAGAAGGGAGCTGGGAACCTCAAGGTGGAAGCTAACTCGCAGCCTGGTGAAGATAGCTCGGTCTTGCGAAATAATTTCGCAGCCCTCTTGAGTGTCTCAAAAATTTCGCAGACACCATTTTCCTCCTCGCGAAATGCCTCTCCGAAGCCTCCCAAAGCTTGCTACCGACATTGGGAGATATTTTCCATTAGATTTTTGTTGTCTAAATCCCAAAATACTCCTTGCAAACCACCAATTACATGATTCCTTAGTTTTTAAGTTAGTAAAAAGACCAAATATTTTTGTAACAATTAGTTTTATATTATGTTCATATATATGCCTCTCTAGAGCCTGTTCCAAAAGAGGTGTTCCAGAGGAGTTCCTTCTGTAAGAATTTGGTAAGCAAGTAAAGGGTCTTTTCTTTCTACTGCCTTACCTTCTCACTTCGTATTTCTTATTTATTACTAAGTTATGAATTCTCTGAGGAGTTTTCCCGAGAGAATGAGTAACTAAATCTCCAAATCCTTGGAGCTAAGGTAGCCGGGGGAGGTTCCAAATGCAAGAATGCAAAACTTTGTGGTTTTAGTTAGTAATGAAGAGGAAGTGAAATCCTTTAGTGATTTCAATGTTTTTAGTTAACTTAAAACATCCGGGAGTCACCTGGGCCAACACTTGGTAAGGCAAGTGATTTCCCACCATGGAAATGCACTAGTTTACCCTGTGCGAGCCTCTGGTAGGTGACTTCAGGGTAGGATTTTCTAGAATAGCCAACACTTGATAATCTTTTGGACTCCTAGGAGGCATCCATTAGTTATCTCTTGCGAGCTTTTGACGGGTAATCCAAGGTTAAGGATCACCTTGAATGGTTAAGGCTTAGTGAGAGGCTTAAACCATTGCAAGATGCATCAATGAGAGAATTAAAGTGAAATCCAATTGAAGGATGAATGCATACCACACCAGCTAGAGAATTAACTATATGTTGAATCTCTAACGTGAGGAAAGGAACCATCTGACCGGAGCTATGTCCTTTGCATGAGGAACCACCCCGGCTGTACCTAATTCTTCAAGGAATGTTTTTCTTCCTAAGTTATTCCAAACTTCTATTAAGTCAATTAGTTTAAGTCTAAACCATCACCAACCAAAATTTGTGTTTTACTTCTTTTACTAACCTTGAAATGAAACAATACCAATTCACTTGGAATTGGTATCATTGATTGCTTGTGAATCATTCCCAGTGAACGATCCTAGAGCCACTATACTATAGTAGCTTTTTATTTGCTACCCTAGTATATGGTGTTAAAGGTATAAATTTTGTTGATCACTCCCTCATCAAGGAGCACCAGCTGGACACGAATCAGCTGAGACACCAATTGGGCATGAATCACAGAGCACCAAAGAAAACGAATAAATAGATAAAACTGCAGAGACTTCACTTCATGAATCATCAGTGAGTCCTCAGAGCAGGTGGGAAAATCATATCAAAAGCTACCATGGACATGATCCTCGGGCATTTCATAATCACAATAGAGGCAAACCAAATTTATATTCACAATAGCAAGCACAAACACATGGTTATATCTTAACAAACAAACAAGTGGCCTTTAACATCCACCCCAAACAAATCACTGAGCATTCAAATGTCAATAAAAGATATAGAGGATTGGTAAACATACCTGGGAAATCCCTTTCTCTGTTGAATATTTGAGGCTTCCAACTCACTGTTTCATATTTCGTGGGTGCTCTGCTCAAAAATCCTTCTCAAACGACCATGGAAAACTTAAAGGGGTGCTACGGTCTTTACCGTACCTTCCCGATAAGTAACCTGACCCCCGGGCCCGATCCGGTTTTTCACAAACCACCTTTTCCAAAATAAGGAGTCACACTTAGGGTTTTCTTTCTTATTTTGTTTGCCCTTTTAAAAATAAAACAAAAATAAGTGGCGACTCCAAGTCATATTTTTTTTAATAAATAAAATCATTTTAGAATAAAAATCGAGCTCGCCATCTAGTGGAAATCGCATGAGCCGAAATGCAGGGTCCACAATTTGATAGTGATTATTATAAGTATTTATAGTATTTTTAACATTTCAAAATTTTTATCTTTCAAGTATTAAAAATATCAAAAACACTTTATAAAATTACTGTCAAATATATTCTAAATCAAATAGGATTTAGAGTTTGTTTAAGAGTCATTTAATTTAAAAATCTTTTAGTTTATATTATTTTTATTATAAATGTTTTTAACGAGAATTACTAGGTATTGAATTTAAATTAAAAAAAAGTGTTTTAATATTATCTTTGAAAATATATTACATAATAAAAAAATTAGAAACATTAGATTAAATCCAATTCATATTGCATTTAAAAACTCTTACTTCACATTGCATTTTTCAATATCTGTAGACAAAGTAGGTATTTGGTAAATCAACTTAATAACTTAAAGTGCTTTAATAACTTAATTTAAGTCATTAAAAAAATTAAATATGTTTGGTAAAATAACTTAATGAAATAATTTAAAGTCAAAAACTACTTTAAGTAATAAGTAAAAATAATTAACTTATTTTTAAGTCTACATCTTTATTTTACCATTTTATCCTCATTTACCTTAATTACATTTACGATTTCTTTTACGACTCTATGATTTTTATTGTTATTCGACCTCCTTTACCATAATTATAATTTATAAGAATAAATATATCAATTTGAAGATTTAAAATAAATTTTAAATTAATTTTATTAAACAACCTTAACACTTGAAGTAATAATTCAGTAATAACTTTTAAGTTAACAACTTAAGAACAATTTAACTTAAAAGTCAACTTAAGTTAGTAAGTAATAAATATTAAATTTTACCAAACAACAACTAAATCCATTTCAAGTAATACAAAGAAGAGGATTACCAGAATCAGAAAGTAAGCTAGAAACATAAACTCATGTACATCAAAGAGCAAAACGGCCTATTTCCGGAAAGTTCAGAAAGCAAACGTATGTTTTTTGTCCACAGACGAGCAACAAGACAATGTTAAATCCTACCTTGTGAAAACAAAACTCGTTATTAGCCATGCACTGTTAAGATTTCAGTTGAGTAGCTGCCATGAATACATGAAAATATAACATCCATACTGCAATCAAGGCCGACACCAATGCAATCTGAAGTAGGGCAAGACATAATCAAAGATAATTGATTGTGGTATCCTGAGAGATAGATGTCCAAGAACTACATGTACAGAAGCAGGGGCAATTTGATGTCTTTAGGACCTCGACCGGATACGTCAATTTTATAGCATTTTTTCCCAATTGAATTCTGTCTATTTTTTTCACTTGCTTTTCACATGAATAAAACTCTATTTTCCATATACATTTATATTGTTTTCAAAACCTGTGTCACGAAATAAAATTTAAGTTTGGAAATGTCTCAAGTTAAAATAGTCCTCATCGAAAGCCTGAAAAGTCCAATGGAATGCATTTCAAAAAATGGCATAGGAGAAGAATGGCGCTTATGCACAGTAGCAAGTGAAAATGGAGAGCACTTGAGCAAAGTGAGTCGGAGAGTAGTAACTCACCCAAGAAAGTAAGCTATGGCTACTTCACCCAATCATTTTCTCTTGGGGAAGCTATTCATACAAGTGGAAAGGAGAGAAATCTATAACAAGTGGCCATTATGCTTGATTGTCGTCAATCAAGCAAAATGAAGGGACAGGGCGATAGTTTGCTCACACAAAGCGGAATGGATTGGCAGTGCGTGAAAGTGAAATGACCTGAAGCCTAAACGATTACACAACCTGCACTAAACGTTCAGCTACGACTAGATGTCCCTACTTTAGAGTATTACACGCATGAGTTAGCATGATCATATTTCCAAAGAAATCTGTGCGTAACATCACCTAAGCATTTGAATGATCACAAGTTGGTGTGATCGTCTTACCCAAGTATTAAGTTTAAAAAATGGTCAACAACCACAACAGAAGAAACAATCAGTCTAATAAAATTGTTTTTACTGCCTTAAGTTTATAAAATTTTAAAGTAATTTTTAATAAAATAAATTACTAATTTCATAAAAGATGAGAAACAACACGTGATAGATGAGAGAAGACTCGTGTGTCTGCCAAAGGGATAATTTTCCAGAAATTCCAGAAATTGACATACTACTCAATCCTACCTAATAATAAGAAGAAAAACTGCCCTTCGTAGCCACGACTAAGATTTACCTTTTGGAAGCTAAAAATACACTCAATATGCATGGATATATAAACAAATCTTAGACTCGAAAAAAATACAACCCAAAGTAGCACATCTCACACAACTAGTCTCAAACAAATAAAAACCAAGAAAGCAAATCTCAAACAAATACAAACCTAGGTAGCAAGTTTTGGACAGATATGTTCAAACAAGAGAGGATACATTAATTAAACAAATACATGCCCAAGTTTTTGAATCCCACACACAAACCTTTGGCTCAGGCAGCATCCATTGCAATCAGCTTTAAAATGACACTGCTGCACAGAAATCCGAGGAGCTAGTTGAATATGCAAAGAGACTCTAGTCTCTGTTTAATGGCACCATCGTCTTTCCATTTTAGTGCTTCCCACCACGCCCGCTGGCCTTTGATGCTTCTCAATTTGGTTGCATTGTCATTGTTGAAAGGCAATCTCTTCAACTGGGGACACATAGATATTTCAATCACTTGTAAAGATCGCCACTCCAGTGGATCACCACCCCAAATGCTTGTCAGTGTTTTGAGATTAAGGAGTGTTAGGGTCTTCAGTCTTGGAAGCTGGTTGGATTCTAACCCATTGTTCTCCGATTCCATTATTATCTCTTGAATTTCGTCACATTCTTCAACTCTCAAGTCCTCCAGCTTAGAAAGCTGCTGAATGATGCCATTAGAGAATATATTCTCCAGTCGTGGACATTTAACTAAGGTTAGTGTCCTTAGACGAGTCAAACTTCCAGCATGAACAGGCCCCTGCCAAATGCTTTTCAATTTTAGGACATTCTTTATGTGCAGATGTCGCAAGCATTTCAATACACTTTGTGTTATTCCAGTACCATCTATGATGGTTTCAATTTCATTGCATTCTTCAATTGAACAAATAAAGAGATCATTCATGTTCTCGATACCAAAATCCGATAGTCTTGAAACTCCCTTGTGTTTAACTAGTCCAAATGCATGAGTTTTTGCAAGTACCTTCAATATATGATCCGTACCTTTGCCATCGATGAATTTCAGACAGTTGTAGCTTGGATCATCAAAAGACTCAAGAATTGGAAAGCAGGTTAAGCTATGATAGCCAACAGCAAATTGGAATGTGAAAGAGAGATCTTCCCTTGCTGGGCTGGTCCTGTTGAAGAAATCTTTCCATGCTGAGCTGTTCCTGATAAAGATCTCAAGGCACTGCACTGTTGGGAAGCAAAATTGAAGAGAAGTCAACTTTTGCAAGGTAGCCACTTCCTCCGTAATAATATTTCCGTTCCCGGCCCACCATTGCAAGGACGAATCAATGTCAATACTGAACTCTTCCAAGGAAACAAAGCTTGAAACATATCCTGATTGATTCTGAGTATGGCTTCCCTTGCCAAAATTAGACAATGATATTCGCAATAACTTCAACCAGGTTAAAGTTCTAATTTGACACAAACTGAGTTTAGTCCCTCGGATATCAAGCACCTCAAGCCGCTCAAGTGCATCTATGTCAGTTGGGAGTCCTACCAAATTGATGCAAGAATTCAGATAAAGCCCTCCAAGACAAATCAATCTGCATAAAGATGAAGGTAATGATTCGATGCCAGTGCCATGCAAATCCAGAACTCGAAGACAACACATTGATGTAAAGAATAACTTAGGAATGGCAATCAAGTTCTCATTCCTTTGAAGTAACAATGTTAAAAGATCACGACAGTCTGGAGTTTCTGGTAAACTGTGCAGTTCGTTATCCATCAAAGAGATGCGACTTGCTTGTTGCCATTCTTCAGGATTTGGTAGCTCATGCAACCCCTCACAGGGCTTTGCCAAAAATTTGGAATCTTTCCTTTGTAGTGATACTTTAAGGGCCATTTCCCGGATCACTTTGTTCATCTTAACACTTATCTTGTTCCCACATCTCTCTAACAATGAGACATTGATAAGATGACTCAATATTTCATGCCCATTATTATCAATAAAACCTTCTACTCTCCAATATTCTACCAAACAACGAATATAAATCCCACATTCTTCAGAAAATAATGCACAATACAGAAAACAATCCTTCTTTGCATCACTATCCAAACTATTATAGCAAAACTCGAGACATTCAAGTACTGCATCCATTCCTTCTTTATTCATCGAATTTCGCAATCTTCCCTGTGCATCCCTCCAATACTGAACATTCCCTCCCATTCTTTTGAAGGTTTTTGCACATTTGTCTATCAGTAGTGGCAAACCCCCACACTCTCTAACCACCAGCTGGCCCACTTGTAAAACTCTTGGGATGCTATTAATAAACTCGCCTACTTCTTCCTTGAACATGTTGAAAGCTTCATCTGATAACAATGGTTTCACATTGATTGTCTCATCAACATCCATCTCCCTACAAATGCCTAGGTCTCTACTTGCCAACACCACCTTGCAGTCCTTGATGCCATGGATTCCAATTACATTTTTTAACTCAATAGGATCGCAAACTTCATCTAAAAGAATCAAACACTTCTTATTCTTCAACATTTCGAATATTTTCTGCCTATTTTCCTCAATGTTATTAGGGCTTCCCATATCCAAATTTAGCCGATGCATGATTTTCTGTTGCAACCCTACCTCGCTCCACTCCTTTGGGACAGTTACCCAAATGACAATATCAAACATTTTGTTAATATTGTCATGAGTGTTCAAGTTTTCAATTATTGTGGTCTTCCCGGTTCCCAACATTCCCCAGATTCCTATTCTTTTTATTTCCGGATCCTCTAGAAAATGCACTGCTGCTTCTACATGTTTGTGCAGTGGTGATTTATATTCTATTTTGGCTGGACGTATTCCCACGACACGCTTTGGCAGTTCCACATCCAACACTCCTCTTTTACGTTTTCCCTCTTCCCAAAGATTATGAACTTGCTTGTACTTCTCAGCCATGTCTTTGCTAAGACTAGCACCCTTCCCAAAACGAAACAATTTCCATGGGTGATTTTTTCTATCATTGTATTTGGTGTCTAGTTCTATCACTTCACTTTCATTCATCTCCACGTTAGCCATCCATTCTGTTGTATCTGGCCTGATTCTATTTTGGCTTATTCCTTCCCTTATGCCATCTCTCAGTTCCCAAAGCTCTCTAGCTTTCAGCATTAAATCTTCATGGTTTTTTTCTAGATTCTTCCGATCACGAAGTTTACGACCAGACCAAATTAATATGCTTCGCCCATCTCTATATACCTCAGTCACTGCTGCTCCCAGCGCTGCTCCCGCTGCTGCTTCTAGGGCCATCCTTCTGGTACCAACAACATACAAGTCAGAATATAATTATATAAAAAAAAAAGAATTCAAATTCAAAACAATAACCTAGATGAACGATCATGGGTATCAAATGCTTAAAGAAGGGGGCGGGGGAGGGAATAAAAATGAAGGGAAGAAAACAAAACAAAAGACAAAGGGAGGCTCAACAAAAAATGTGGCCTAAGGCGATAAATGAATAAATGAAGATATAAATAAGAGCTTCCTAATATTATTATTATATAAATTTTATTTCTTATGCAAATATAATTTAATCTAAAATTTATTTATTTATTTATTTTCACTTTGAGGTTATGACAACCCCTTGGTATATGCATAATCAATTTTCAAAAATTCTAAAAATATTCATCTACTTTTAGAAGAGCTGTTGAAATGTCCACATATTTTAATGTAAGAGTCATTTGGTATTGATGGCTTGCATCTCAAGTACAATTAAGTATAACAACAAAATATTTTATTTCCTTAATTAATTTTTTAATAATTATATTTTTAACTTTGAAATAATGAATTATGAACTTCACCATGTCAAATATGCTGGAATATGTTCTTGCATTATTGGATTAAATTCTTCAATTATTTCAACTAAGCTAAAAAAAGTTCCATTATTACCTTGATCAATGTTTTCATTTTTTCCCATAACATGCTAAATTATTTTTAGAAAGGTTCTTGACAACTGCTATGATTCTTAATAATATTTTTTTTTACAATATTTTTCTCTTTGTCCATTAATTTTCTTATCTTTTAACAATCTTATTATCAACTTGTTTGCGTTAGTAATATGCTCCTAAGTAATTGTTTCATTATGCCTAAGCTTGTAACTTGGATTTTTCTTATCTCCCATTCCTTTGTGAACTAATTGACTTATACTAAGAGGGTGTTTATTAAATTAACTCAATGACTTAAAATAACTTAATAACTTAATTTAAGTTATTAAATAGATTAAATGTGTTCGTTAAAATAATTTAATTTAATATCACAACTTAAAATTAAAAATGACTTTAAGTATTAAGTTAAAATAGCTAATTTACTGCTACTTAAATCTAAAACTACGTTTACAAAAAGGATTTGAGATTGATATAAATTAAGTTATTAAGTCATTAAATCACTTTAAGTCATTAAGTTGATTTACCAAACACTCTCTAAGTTTTGAACCAAACAACTTACAACAAAAACAATGCTCTGTATCCAAATCTTTTGAATACACTAGTCTTTCTTATTATTCTCTTCTTCATTTGCTAAAGTTTGTACCTTTTAACAATCTTCCATCTGAGAGACTTCTTGCTTCTAAGTCGGGGCCTTTACTCTAACTACTTCTAAGCTCCAAGAGATTTCTATGAGCCTTTTTGTTGCTTCATGAGACTTTTATGTATCTCTCTCACTAACTTTACAAAGTTAGCTTAGATTCTCACTATATATGTTTCTTGACTATACCTTCTATTTATCCTCCCACTAGACCTAGATTTGCAAAGTTGCTTCTTGCTTCATTCATAATGTCATGATTGAGCATCCCCATACATATAACCTAATTCATTCTTGATATCATGGGTTCATATAGAGATTTATCACGCTTAGGGAGTGTATCATTTGATCACCATTCTTTATTATCCAAAATACTAAGACCTTTTTACATAGCAACTTTGACCAAGAAAAATCAGAGAAATAGTGACTAGGACTTTTGTAGTATTCTAAGTATCGTCCTCAAGGGTTGGCCTATGGAAGTTGTTAAACTAGGTTTAAATGATTTCTTTTTGCTACCTTTCTTTAACTAAGAATTACAAAATTTATTTAAATAAAATGGAATTTACTAAAATAAACCTAATTAAATTGAAAAAGAATTATTGATTTCTAATTCAAATGACTCAAGGTTGGGAGTTCCACAATCCAACTTTGGGTATTAGATCTCAAGCAAAATAAGGGTATTAATTTTAGTTAGTCTTAGGGCATTCAGAATGTGGGGTCAAACGAGATCAACCTGAGTTCCATAACTCAAGGTTACATTTGAATCCTAACTTTTAATATTTTATTTCATTACTAAAATACCAAATAAACGAATGATATGTATGAAATTTGAGTTTAGGTTTAGGATTTAGGCTTTGACCACTCTGTGTAGATTTGTCTTAGGGTAGATAACAATAGCAAGACTTAGATAACTAGGGATCAAGAATTACCTAGAATCCCTACTATTAAGAAATGAGTTATTGTACCATCCCTTAGATCAAATTTCATCAAAATTGGATGATTTTTGGTTTTTGGCTAAAACATTAAGCCAAATCCTTTCTAAACTTGCCTTGAAAGGTTTTAAGAAGCTAAACATAGGTTGTTAGAGGCTCCATATCTCAAACTGGGTTGTTTATGCACTTTATAGCTCAAGGTTAAGGGTGTGAGGAATTAGTTGAACTGATTGGGCTTGATTGGTCGAGCTACACTTTGCACCCCTTTTACTTCTAATAACATGTGTTTACCCACAGAGCCTCAATTGTTGGTGGATTGATTGAATCCTTTACTTAATCAATTGAAGATTTGAACCTTAACAGTCACCTATCAATGCATTAAATGCACAATGATTAGTGAACTAGTCAAACTGGTTTACTCAACCTCTTGCCCTTATTCGTGTCTTTTGGGGTTCTTGAGTTGGAAAACAAACAATGAAGTGTTTTAAAGAATTTATTAATATAGAATAACTTCATTCAATTAACAAGTTATCTTTTTTCTCATCAGAAGCTCTTCCAAAGTGCATTCAATGCTCAACTTGCAAATTTCTCTGTGTACCTTCAAATCTATCCTAGTTTCTTCTTGTATTGAGACCCTAAATTACTACTAGGTATCGCATTCATAAATTCACCCTACCTACCCATTTTGAAAGAAGTTATTCAAGTAGGTTAATTATTTGAAGCAGTTGTAAAGTTCCATTAGAACATTAGAATCCAAGTGTAAGCATTAAAGGCTTGTGGTTCAAGTCTTGAAGATAATGAAACCCTCGCTCAGTTTAGAGCTTTAGGAGAGTTGATGTAGGTGGCTTTCCAAACCACTATGAAAGAGTTTGCGATTTTCTTCTCTCAATTCTTTTATATTGCTCTTCATCTATTCATTTCTCATCTTCATAATTTGCTTGCAATTGTTTATTTTTGAAAAAGTTTTAACACCCAATTCACCCCTTCTCCCTTCTTAGGTGATTATCTTTATTAAATTAGGCTTATTTAACATTGATACACTATTATTTTTCTTTAAAAAAAATCTTTGGCAAACTAGTTTTCCACTTAGTATATTCTGTTACATTAATTAATAGGTTTATGGTTATTTTGATACTAATAAACAAGGTATAAGAAGCCAACCTTTACATTCTTTTTATAGGGGATATAATGAACTTGACCATGGTATTAAAGAGGTAAGACGAAGACTATTATATTGATAAATTTGTTTTATGCAAAAGACATTAGATTATCAAATGTCTATAAGTGAGGCCAAGTTAATCTTTTTTATGAGGTTCAAACCACAAAATACCAAATTCTGAGCCAACAACAACATCAAATCTTAAGCACACCAAATTTCAAACCTTTTTAAGCCATCATTTATTGAGCGAGGAGAATTTTTGCCTATTAAGCTAAGGTTTTCCAAAAGTAATCAATCAAATTTTGATAATAGCAAAATAAAGCATTAGAGTTTTGATTACTACTCAAAAAGTACTCTTTTATAGCTTGAAACTAACTATTTTAAATACTTTTGAGTAGTAGTTAATACCTTTTAACTCAATTGGCACATTAAGGAACCTAGCAAGGGTTACTAATCAGTTTTTGGCAAGTTTTGGTGTTTTTGGTAGCTTTTTGATCATTGAAACAAGCCAAGAATGAGGGAGAAGTTGGTGAAATCCATGGCAAAGCAAGTTAAAGCTCAAATGCATGAAGAATCCAAGCTTTGGAGCACTTCATAGCCCTTTGCCAAGCCAATCAGAGATGCAAGGAAGGAAATCAGAAGAAGAAATCCAACAACCAACAGTTTCGCATGGTTGTGCGAAATTTCGCACACCATGCGAAACCACTTGAGGCAGCCAAGGATTTTGCACACCATGCCAAATTTCGCATGGTATGCGAAATCTTCCTGTGCACCCACTCCGTTAGATTTTTATCTTCAGATATTTTGTGTAATTTCCTAGTTTCTCCTTGTAACCAACCTAGATATTTTCTTTTATATCTTTTTATTTATCTTTTAGGTAGCAGATATATGAGGAGGGAGTTATGTGTGATATGATGATGGATGTTTTTCATTAAACACTTGTAAAATTCCCGTAGTAAGAAATATATAGAGCTTTTGCTCTGCCTTTCCTTCTCATTTTGTTTTCACTTTTCTTGCTAGCCAAACAACCTCTGAGGATGATTTCTTAGGGGATGAGTGGCTAGGTTTTACATTTCTTGGAGTGATGGAAGTTAGGTGAAGGACCTAAATGCAAAGGTGGGAGTTGTCTTTGCTTTAAATGACAGTAGTTGTTAACCATCAATGGTTTTTATTTCAAGGTTTAGCCTTAAATCCCTTAAAATCACCTTGAATGACCAATACTTGGTAAGCTTTTCAGATTCCATGGATGCTTATTGCTAGATCCATGGATGTCTATTAGTTATCATTTACGAGCCATTGGAAGGTGGTTCAAGGTGAAAGTCTTTAGTGTTTGAAGCCATTAATGGGAACCAATTACCATTTCTCATGAAACCTTTGGATCAAATCTTAATTGCTAAATATAAAACCGGTTCGGGAGATAACCATCATTTATGTTATTATCCCCAACACGAGGAGAAGATCTGGAATCTCTCCTTTTGCATAAAGAACTCGATCCTAGTGACCTAAAGCTCCAAGAGACCTTTTCTTTGTAGTTAATTTCACTTATTGTTTTTGCTTAACTTAAAATCAATCTTTGCCACCACAATTCCATTTTCTTTTAAAGCTAACTTTCATAAGAAAAAGCACCATGTTATTTCCTTCAGTTAAGTCAATTGTACGATGAAAACTCATCCCTATGGACGATCTTAGAGCCATTATACTATGTTAGCTATGCTACCCTAGTGTGAGGTGATGCAGGTTTTATAAATTTTGTTGATAACACCCGTCTGAGCTAGAATCAAATGGCATGATTGCAATGGGGACGAATCAAGTTTCATGGTTTCTACTGAGTGTATCCAAGTAATATGAACCATAATGCAAAACAAATTATTATCAAAGTATAAGGAAGAAGTTTGTAAAATTGTAACTTTTGATTAAAAGCTAGGCTAGGATCTAAGCTTTCCATATGAATGCTTCTGTTGTGCTTAGATCAAGATCCCTATGACGATTAGATACATGCACCCTTATGATCCAAGGCTTAGAAGGGTTTTTCTAGATATTCCAACATATATAATATTGAATACCATAAAGGTTTGGAATCTTTAACCTCTCTTATTGTTAGTTTATTAGTTTGTCTAATATAAATGTATCCCCTAGGAGAGTTCTATTTAGCATTGACATGCCTAACATTTAAGTCATTATTCTTTTCATTTAACCTAACCCTCAAAATGGTTTCTCCATTGTTTATTGAGTTCATGGTAGAGAATCACATCCTCTCAAGGTTTTCAGAAGTCTACTAAGGAGAACAAAGGTGTTGAGTCATAGAGATGAGGTTAAGTGTAGGTACTGGAATGTAAGTTTGATGGAGTAGGAATTGCTTAGTAAATCTATATACATAATTCTTCATATTTAGGATATTATAGCTCCACCGTTTCTAATCTCATGGTTTTTACATCATCAAATTCTTTGGGAGATTTCATAAGTGGTTTTCCACACAAACCACTTATGTATTTATGCGATTGGAATTCTTGAATTAATCAATAGTTGACAATCTAATTAAAGAATTCACAAAAGAGGAAAATTTCTAAACTTTAGACTAAATTAAAAAGGATCATATGTTCACCTCTGTCAAGGTAGTTCCATGACTATGATATTAAGCTTTCAATTGGTACCAGAGCGTGAAAAGTTTTAAAGCAATTTTTTTTTATCCTGCAAAGATCTTAAATCATGGAACCACAAAGACTTAGATTGTCTATGAACAATCCACCTTATTTTGATGGCAACACTCATCCCCACTAGAAAGCAAGTATGAATTCTTTTTGAAAATACAACGGAAATAGGATTGGAATTCAATGGGAATATTCAAATAGGGGTTGCCATTAAAATTAGATGGAATTGGTAGATCAACTTGTGAACTCAAGCCCAAAAAAGAATGGGACAAAATGAACAATAAGACAGTGAGGTGAATACTCGGGCTCTTTATAGCATATTTAATGGGGTGAGTCATGATGAGTTTCAGAAGATAGCCATATGGAAACGTGCTAAAAAGGCTTAGGGCATTCTCTCAATCACACATGAGGACATTCTGACATTAATTGAAATTGTCCCAAACTCAAATGGTTACTACCCATAGTTTAAAAGCATTTGAATGCAAGAAGATGAAACTTTTTTTGGGTTCTATGCTAAGTTAATTAATATTGTCAATTCTAATTTTAACCATGGATGTAAAATTCTTGAAAGTTATTAAAAATACTAAGGTCTCTCCATGAGAGATTTAGACCCAAAGTTATAAGTATTGAAGAAAGCAAGGACATTGACTCTTTAAGAATTGATGAACTTATTGGATCCTTATAAACATATAACATGTCACGGACTAGTTCTCAAAAGCAACAAGGAGTGGCCTTTAAAGCTTCTAGGAATGTAGAAAGGGAATATGATTTATTTAATCAAAATATTTTAACTCCTAATAATTTGGCCTTGATAACTAAAAGTTTTTAAAATATTGTGATGGCACACAAAAAGAATTTTCAAAAACCTAACTCAAAGAAAGGACAAAGAATCGACACTTCACTTAAAAGACAAAGAAAAAACCTCATCCAAGGTAAAAAAAAAATTGAATGTTTTAATTATGAAAGACTAAGACACATGGCTACTAATTGTCCTAGTCTTAAGGATATTAAAAAAGCTATGCATGTTACTTGGAGTGACACAAACTTAACTGATAATGAATCTTCAAACTCCAAAGATAATAGGTATGGGCAAAACAAAAATTATCTTACATTTGTTGCATTTATTAATTTTGACCTTGATCCTTTCAATGATATTAGAGTTGATGAAAGCTCATAATGTGAATTTGATAGGTTAGCAGAAGCACACCAACCCCTATTAAATAAGAGTTTGAAAATTAAAGAAAATAGCTTAAAAGTGAATAATAGATCTTTTAAAATATATGCTATAAATGATTCACCGAAATCTAATAATATTAATCTACTTAATGAAATCTCTTCCTTGAAAAGTGAAAAATAAAACTTCTTTAAAAATGAAAAATTTGTAGAGAATGAGCTTTATCATGTACTTGAGAAAAATAAATCCATAACTCTAGAAATTGAGAGAATAGGAAAACATTTGGCCTCTAAAAATGAAAATTTTCATTTAGGGAGTAAGATATTAAATGAAAACCTTAGTAAAGATAAGTCTGCTAGAGATAAGATAGATATCAAGTACATGAATAAAGAAGAGACCCATTCTAGTGTAAAAACAAAATTTGTTAAAGCCTAGCGAAGTGTATTAACCTTGTAAGTCTCCACTAGATCCACCTCCCAATGTATCATTTGCAACAAATGTGAACATAAACAAAGTGGGTGCTTTAGTACTCTTCAATAAGTTTCAATCACATGTGAATAGGCTAGTGGATAAGTCCAACTTCCTTAGGAATCAAATGTTTAACAAAAAGAAAGAAAAGATATCTCATACTAGGTCAAAGACTATGAAGAGTCAAGTAAGCACACCACCTAAGGCCAAGCAAGTTTGGGATAGAAAAAATGACCTTTTTGTGAGTAAAGGTTTAGTCCCATCAAAAGTCATTCCTTTAGATTCTCTAAGAACTTTTTCTCTAAGAAATCTTAGGAGCTTCCTTTTCTACTTGGCACATCTTGTTCCATAGCCTAGAGTATTACTTCATGGTCTTATCTTTATCCCTAGTGCTATGATGAGCTTAAGATCCCTTCGGTTTATTCTTCTTTGATTTCATTCATAAGAATTTATTATTTGTGTGCTATCATATTGGCCAAGGATTTAGGGGAAGTATATTTGGTTGAGTCTAGGATCAAGGATCGCTGATTTTGGGAGGGTCAAGTTTCTTAGAATGTTATACTCATCATATTACATGTTTATATCTTAATAAATAATTGTTGATTACTTGGTATATTATTGTCTTTGTAAATATATTGAGTAATCTTTTAGTTATGCCATTTCATTGAAATGTGTTTCTTCCATTAGTTATCCCTAAGAACATTTTAATCACTTTCTAGAATCTTGAGATAAAGTAAATAGAATTTGATATGATAGGTATGTAAAGTCCTCTATTATTCTTGATTGAAAAGGAATTTTCTTAATTTTGATTTTGTGTGAGATTTTGGATTTAGAGAATTCATGAACATCATGCTTATTTTAAATTAATTTATAGTATCATGTTTGATATAGTTCAAATTTTAAATTTCCTCATGTTTGGTCAAATCAATATTACATGTATATATATAAATCAAGAGTAAAAGTCATCACTGGTCAAATTGGAAAAACACCATTGTGAAAAGGCTACCTATGCATGGAAGGTAATTTTTTGTATTTATGGTATAAAGCCTCCACCTTAAAAATCAAGAAAAAAGTAAAAAATAATTAACTTATAGGGAGTAATTAAAGTTATGCCTAAAGGATCAACATCTTGCCATTTTTAATTGAAATTCGATTGAACTATTTTCTAACTAAATGAGTTTTAAATCGATTTGAGTCAAGAATTGTCAAATAAACAAACTTAAGTTGTTAATTAATTTGATCCTTTAATCAAACAATAAGTTGATAGTTTCCATATTGGCTACTTTAGTTGATATTATTCTTGTTATATCTCATTCATGCTTGAAAAGTTTTTGAATCTACTTTTCCATTAAATTATTTCTTTGATAATTTTTGTGAAAAATTTATATGATTTGAATTCATCTTCATGAGTTTTACTTAGATTATTTATAATTATTATAATCTATTCAGTCATGAAGATATTTTGAGAGCAATTTGCATGTGAATTGACATCCTTCATGTCTAAATGCTTTTATCAAGTTTTTTTTTTTCAATGGATTTCACATTAAGGAGGATATTTCAAACATCTAAAGGATAGTTCCAACACTCAAGAAGCTAAAAGAATGCTTAAACCATCCTTTAGATGTCTAAAATGTTAGATAAAAGGTAAAAGAATCCTTTCAAGTATTTCTCAAGATTTTTTTTTCTTTTTAATAATCAAGGAACCTTCCATGGACAAGCCCTTAGGACTCTCCATGAGGACCCAAATCTCGTGGTGCTAATCGCCTCACTACAACTAGTACCAAGTAAATTGAAGGTATCATTAGTGGTGGGATTCGAACCCAGGATCATGTGCCACTTATTCAAGCATTTCATTAGTTATATTAAGCACCCCATCAAGCAATGTATCAAGTGCTACATCATGAGCTACATCAAGTGCTACATCGAGTGTTGCATTAAGTATTGTATCAAATACTACTTTAAGCATTAAGCACTAAGATAGCTCAAGTGCTCTAAAATTCACTTCAAGCTCTGCATCATGAGCCTACGCTTTTTCTTAATATAGATATTTTCATTTTTTTTCATGCATATACTAGTCTTTATTGATTTCTTTCTTTGTTTTTGTCATTTTGTGACAAAGAGAGAGAAATTGATATGATTATTTTGATATATGATTGATGATTTGAGATTGATATTTTAATGATACCTGATTATTTTGCTAGATGCATCGAATTACATTATTATTAAATATATAGTTCAAGACTTCTTTCATTAGATTACATGATTATTGAATATATGGTTCAGGATTTTTTTTTATATTAAATTATGGACCATGATTAGACTGTATTGGTTTATCTTTTTCCCTACACTACTTTTTGTGGTAATTATTGATTTTATGCAAATCATAGGTTCTAAGACTTTAAATATTTTCCAAATGAGTTGTAGATATTCAATATAAGTCATTAGGCTGTTTAGTTGAGACATGAGTGAAAGTATGTGATTTGTAAACTCCATATGAGAATATTGGAGGGTTTATGTAATCATTATTTTTCATAAAATTTCCAAAAAAAGATTGTTAGTGTATTAGTTTATTTGGATTAAGTTGATAATTTTGTTCCATTCATTCTAGTTAGGAGTCTACATACTTTATTGTGATTTACTATTTATATAGAGACTTAAGGTTGCTATAAAATCAACATAAAATATTGAAAGAAATTGGGAAATGGCATAAAAGATATAGAATGGACTTATATAGAAACCGAGAATGAAAGAAATTTGGAAACCAATTTAAAAAGGAAAATCTTTCCATCTTTAACTTTCCTAAATTGCTTTTTTGAAATATGATCTCTAAATTGAGTCCAAGTTCACTAGAGTTTCTCTAATATTATTTGCCTCTTGAGAGAGTTCTTCTTGGAATTGACATGCCTAAATTTTTAATCATTATTCTTTGCATTCAACCGAAAACTATCAAAACAATTTTCCATGACAATCTAATTAATTAAAGAATTCATGAAAAATGAATAAAATTTTCTAAGCTTTGGGCTAAATTAAACTTTCACTTGCTAGTGGTTTTTAGTTGAGATTCATTAAATATCAATTCGGAAAGTGGTATTAGCAATGGCAAATAACAATATCATGACTTTGAATTCAACAAAAGCTTTGGCTTAATTTCCTTATTGAATACCACCTATCTTAATAAGTGGTATAAGAGCCCAGCATTATGAGTACCACAATGTAGCTTTATTTATATAAATGGATTTATATGAGATGATTAAAGCTTTATCCAACAAGTAATATAAGGATTATGAGCATCATGATATGGCACTATTTATATAGACATTCCTAGAGCCCAGTCCAACACTTAGTATATAATCATTATAAGGAGAATATCTGTCAATGATCCTTAACATACATTATGCCTATAATCATAGACCAAATTATCTGACTATAAAACTTCTAATATCACTCTATAAATAACTCCATTAATCTGGCCCTAATTACTTAACTTTTCTGTATATATCCCCATTGATTTGCATATATAAGCGTATTGTCACAAGATGCTTCGAATGAGCCTCCCTATGGGTTTATATAGAGCCCAAGAAGCTTCTGAAGACTCCTACACTTAGCCATTAGTGGGAAGAGTGTGGAAGGTTCTAGAGATGCCTAGAGAAGGCCACACATCTCTACACTATGGTGGAAGGCATGAGAGGAGTCCAAGGCTTTCTAGAGAATTCTAGAGATCTCCTGTATATTCTTGTACACAGGCTTGTACATAGAATTCTGTAGGGTGTTCTAGAATCTTCTTGATTTTTAAGGAACCCTCCAAGGTTCTAGAGAGTTCCATTGGTGCCTATAAATAGGTGAGGGCCTCATTTGGCCAAGGCACCACCCAAGAACCTAACCAACCAAGCAAGTGAGTTCCCAAAGCACTTGTAAAGCTTCCTTTGAGTAATAAAAACTTTCATTCTTCAAGAGTTGCCTACTATGCCTTTTAAAGTTTCCGAGTCGTGAGCATCTTAGCCTAGTAAGCTAAGCATTGGGAGCAAGACTGACTTAGCAAGATCAAGTGTCTTGACTTGTCTAAGTGCCACACAAGCTTAGGAAAAGACTAAGTTCGTGACAAGTGGTATCAGAGCACGGCTATGAAGTGGGCATAATAAAGGAAGCATGTTGGGCTCTAACGTTGAGGACGCTAATGAGCAAACTTATGGAAGGGAGGCTAAGCTAGCTACACGGGGAAATGGCAGGAAGGATAAATCTCATGATGTCGTTGTCAACATGGGGGCAAGGTTAGCTAAGGTGGAGCTAGCCATGGCGGACACTTAGGAGGGGTTGAACTTGATCGAGCAAGGCATGGAGAAGGGTATGAAGGATCTTAGGGAATAGATCTAAGACCTTTGTGAGAGGATGCTAGTCTCATAGGTTCAAATAATGTCACACAAAAAGTTTGTCTCCTTCCAAGAAAAGGTCTTGAGCATGCTTGCTAGCATGGAGTCAAGGATAAAGGCCTTGGCCACTCGAATGGAGTCCCGAGACTAGGAGGTTAGGTAGGAGTCAGCCATCTACAAGGTTGTTGTGTTGGCACAGGTCATGGCCACATAGGAGGTGTCAAAGCCATAAGGGTTTAGTGGCAAGCGGGATGCCAAGGAGTTGGACAACTTCTTATGGCATATGGAGTGGTACTTTAAGGCTATCGCACTAACTAATGAGACGGCTAAGGTAAGAACTGCAACCTTCTACCTTACTCGCACAACTACTCTATGGTGGCATCAAAGGTTCGTCAATATGGAGAAAGACATTGGCACCATAAAGACATGGGAAGACTTCAAGAGGGAGATCAAGAGACAGTTCTTCCTTAAGGACGTGGCTTACCTGGCTAGGAAAAACATGAGGCGTCTCAAGCACATAGGCTCGATAAGCGACTATGTCAAGGAATTCTCTTTGCTCATGCTTGAGATTCATAACATGACTGAGGAGAAGTTGCTATTCAACTTCTTGGATAACTTGCAAGGGTGGGCCAAGTAATAATTAAGGTGCTGAGGTATTCAAGACTTAGCCACTGCTATGGAAGTATTAGAGTCTTTAATGGATTACAAGAGGGGAGACTCCTTTAAGGTTGAGTCTTTGGAGGATAGACACGCACACCATGGGTGGGGGAGACAAGGTTTCAAGGGACCACAATGCTTCTAGAATGGGATCAGGCAAGATGCCTAACATCTGAGAAGGAATGGGTAAGGTGGAAATGAAGGAGTTTACGCCTAAAATCAAATGCTTCCTATGTGACGGTTCACATTAGGCACGAGATTGTTTAAAAAGGAAGACTCTCAATGTCGTGATTGAAGAGAAGGAACAAGAAGGTGAAACACATATGGGCTCGATCCAGCTACTAGGTGCCCTCTAAGTCAACCCAAATCCTGGTACGCCTAAGACCTCCTTACTACCAGGGGTGCAAGTAAAGAAGGCAAAAAGGGAGCGAGCTGAGGTAACCCACACACACATAGACAAGGTCACCAAGAGAAAGGTGAACTCGATGGGCAAGAGAAAGCAACACTCCAAGCATCGAAAGTGCAGGGGTCTGCATCCATTCGAGGCCTCATGGGAGAAGAAGGTGAAGAATATCCTGGTTGAACGGGTCACCAGGAGACAAAGGGTCCCTCTTGTGATAGAGTATTTAGTCTGATGGAAATGACTACCTAAGAGGCAGGTAAACTAGGAACATACAGATGCCTTGAAAAGTTCTAAAAACACATCCAGGGGTTTCAAGAAGAGGCAATGATGAGGACGTCGACGACATGGGCGGGGGAGAGTGTCAAAGAATGCTTCGAATGAGCCTCCCCATGGATTTATATAGAGCCCACGAAGCTTCTGGAGACTCCTATAATTAGCCATTAGTGGGAATAGTGTGGAAGGTTCTAGAGATGCCTAGAGAAGTCCACACATCTCTACACTATGATGGAAGGCATGAGAGGAGTCCAAGGCTTTCTAGAGAATTCTAGAGATCTTTTGCATATTCTTGTACATAGGCTTATACATAGAATTGTGTAAGGTGTTCTAGAATCTTCTTGATTGGTAAGGAACCCTCCAAGGTTCCAAAGAGTTCCATTGGTGCCTATAAATAGGTGAGGACCTCATTTGGCCAAGTCACCAACCAAGAACCTAACCAACCAAGCAAGTGAGTTCCCAAAGCACTTGTAAAGCTTCATTTGAGTAATAAAAACTTTCATTCTTCAAGAGTTGCCTACTACGCCTTTTAAAGCTTTCGAGTCGTGAGCATCTTAGCCTAGTAAGCTAAGCATTGGGAGCAAGGCTAGCTTAGCAAGATCAAGTGTCTTGACTTGTTTAAGTGTCACATGAGCTTAGGAAAAGACTAAGTCGGTGCCAGTATGCTTACCTAGTATAACACAGAGAAAAATTCCTATCCTATTCAATGTTTCATTACTTTTTTTTTTCATTTCAATTTTAACATGGTATTAAATTCATCCAACTCTAACAAGTGATCCTTCTTTATTGTTCCATTTCTAGTTTTTCTTTTCTTTTCTTTTTAATGCCAATTGTTTGATTCCAAGTTTTGCACCATCCCTTATCATGTTTCCATTTCCTATTATCCTATGCCTCCGGAACCCACTGAGTTGGTAATCTAGCCATTACCGTCACCAATATATAACAAATTTTTGGTTCCAGTCTTTGTTCAAGTTTTTTATTTTTTAATCAACTATCATGGTTGAAGAAAACTCTTGTTATCAATGCTGCTACTACATTTGCTCAAGTTTCAACTTAACTGATCTCGATTAATGTTATTGCTCAACTATTAATGAAATTGACTCCATCGACTTTTCCTTCATGGTAAGCATAGCTTCATTCTCGCTTATTTGGCTATGACCTCCTAGTTTTCTTGATGGTTCAAATATCTACTCAGTGCCCACCATTATTGACAAAGACACTATTGTACCAAATCCAACACATGAATTAGCAAAGACAAGATCAAATCCTTCCACATGCAATTCTTGCCTCTTTGTTTGAAACAGTTATACCTTTGGTTGCTTCGGCCTCTACTTCATGAGATTCATGGACTCATCTTGCTAAGCTCTATGCTAGTAAATCTTGTTCTTGTATTATGCATCTAAAATAATGGTTGCATCTCATGAATAAAGGCACTAAACCTATCTATGATTATCTTTAAAACCTCAAAAAGGAATTCATGATGAAGTTGCACCGATCAACTCTCTACTCTGGTGATGATATGATTATTCATGCTCTCAATGGCCTTGGGCCTAATTTCAAGGACATTGCTATAGCTGTTTATGCCCTTGATAGTCCCATTTCGTTTGAAGAGTTGCATGATAAATTAGTTAAACCTGAAACCTTTCTCAAGAGACAAATTACAATTTGAGTCCATGTACTACAATCAATTATACTCATGAAACTGATAACAGAAATTAGAACCTAAAATCAATGGAATCAAACCATAAATGGTGACAAGTTTAACTATTCCAACCACAATGCTAATTCTCATGATTGATCATACAACAACCAAAAAGGCATCAACACTAATCAGACCATAGCCTGCCAAATGTGTGGAAAACATGGTCATTTTGCACTATAATGTTTCAAACTCAAAGCTAAAAATGACATCTCAACCTATTACCCACCAAGCTATGATAAACAATTATAATCCCCATTGGTTTGTGGACTCTATTGCTAGTCATCATGTGAATGGTGATCTTAACAACCTAGCCCTATACCAAGGCTATGAGGGCACTAATCATATCATCAGTGGAGATGGATCTGTGCTTCCCATTTGTCATTTAGTTCTACACATATTTCCTCAAACTCTAACTCTTTCTTTTTATCTCATATTCTATGTGTGTCGTCTATACAACAAAATTTGACTTTTGTTTCTATATTATACAAAATTAGCAACACATCCATTGAATTTTTTATTTCTTTTTTTGTTGTCAATGATCTCATCATAGGGGCACATATTCTCCAAGGCCATCAATGAGTGACCCCAGTCTAGTGGCACTACTTTTATCCCTCATTGTTCTCTGTTTAGAATTAAGGCCTCTTTAAGTAGTTGTCATAACCATCTTGGTCACATTCCTTCAAAAATTCTCTTACAAATCGTCAAGTCTAGCTCTTTACTTGTGTTATACTTAATATCATCCAATTTCAATTAAAATCCATGTCATTTTAATAAAAGTAACAAACTTTCTTTTGGTGTGTCTTTTTTAATAAGTCGTAGCCCTCTAGACTTAGTTTATTATGATATTTGTGGCCCATCATCTGTTTTTGTTGTCAATGGTTTTAAATACTATGTAATCTTTGTTGACCACTTTACTAAGTATACTTGGCTTTATCCTCTCCAACTAAATCTGATATTATGCCCCCTCTTTCTCAAATTCAAAAGCCAATGTTGAATGCTATTTTCATGAGCTTGTGAATTTTTACTCTATAACTTGGGTAGAAAATATAAAAAAACTCACCAAGTCCCTCCAAACCAATGATGTTCAACATCTCACTACTCCTCCTTATGCACCTCAACACAATGACTCGTCTGAACAATGACATTGACATATTGTTGAAATAGGCTTAACTTTGTTGCATTAGGCCACTATGCCTCTTTCTTATTAGCCATTTGTTTTTCAAACAACTACATGTATCATCAATAGAATTCCCACCTTGATCCTTCACTCCAAATCCCCTTTGAAGCTCTCTTTCATACTATACTAAAGTGAACTAAACTCAAAACCTTTGGTTGTCTCTCTTACCCTTGGCTATGCCTATATACTCAACACAAGTTAAACCAATGATCTAAACCTTGTGTCTTTTTAAGGTATTCCATAGCTCAGAGAGCATAGAAATGTCTTGACCACTTCATTAATAAAATGTACCTTTCTCATCATGTTCAATTGGTGGAGAATGTTTTTCCATCTCTAAGGATAACTTCATGCAACCTATTATCTCCAATTTTCAAAAGTGGTCATCTTATTCTCCTTCCTTTGCCTCTCTAAGTGATACTCCCTCCTTAGTTCATTAGTCTCAACCTCCCCCATCCTCTCTATCTATCTCACCATCGACTACTACCTCATCAAATGTTGAAAGAATATTAATCTAACAACTTAATTTGTTAGGAGCAAGTTTTGGCTTTCCCTTTCAACTTTTTAGTAAGATAGCCTTTGCTTGAGTAAGCAATCGTGGATGAGTGCCCACTAAAACCACTAATGCTAATGGAAGCCTGTTCTTGCTCCTACCACTCTAGATTCAACATCGACCTCTACTAAAGATTTTATTGCAATGCAACCTACTACTTCTGATTTCCAAAAGTGATTACCATGTTCTCCTTCCCTTGCTTTTTTAAGTGATACTCTCTCCTTAGTTCATCACTCACAACCTCTTCACTCCTTTCTATCTATGTCGCCACTACATGTCATCTCATAAAATGTTGAAGTAGTACCTCCATTCAATGGATCACCATCATGTACGTCCTCTACTTTGGCTTTTTATGGAGACATTACCCCTACTCTTTTTTTATATCATCTTACTAGTTGATTTTTCTTCCTTTTTACCAAACCCAACCGGATTGCCTTTCCTCTCTCACTACACTCACCCCATGACTATTCACTCTCAAAATGATATTTTCAAGCCTAAGCAATTCCATACTACAATCAAACATTATTTACCCGATCCCCTTGAACCCACAAATCCCACAACTGTCCTTCATGTTTCAAATTGGCATGAAACAATGATTGATGAGCTTAATTCCCTACTAGAAATGGGATATGGGAACTTGTTCCAACTCATCCATCAAAAACATTGTTGGTTGTAAGTGGGCTTTTCAAGTGAAATGCAATCCAAATGGGGGTTTAGCTCATTATAAGGCATGGCCTATTGCCAAAGGCTTTCACTAATGGCTTGGCATCGATTATCATGACACGTTCAACCTAGTAATTAAAGTAACTACTGATTACTACCCAAAAAGTGCTATTTTGCGCCTTTAATTCATTATGTTTTAAGCACTTTTGTGTAGTAGTTCTCCATTTTTATTCCAATTGGCATGTTAAGGACCCTTGCAATCAATTCTAATCAAATTGTGTTAAGTTTTGGTATTTTGATAGCTTTTTTATCATCAAAGCAATCCAAGATTGAGGAGAGTTCTTTGGAATCCATGCAAGGAGTATACCCGGACAGGGCGTCCGGATACACCATCGGAGGGCATCCGGGCAACATATCCGGACAGGATGCGAGCCACCATTATGGCTGCCGCCACTTTACACCCGGATGCGCGCCGCCATTACACCCGGCTGCCACCACTTTACACCCGGATGTGCGCCGCCATTATACCCGGCTGCCGCCACTTTACACCCGGCTGCGCCGCCATTTCATCCGGGTATTTTGCATCCGATGCATGACACCGGATGGGAGAGAATACGTTTCAACTTCTCCGAACGGACGTATCCGGATCATCTAATAGCCGTCTACCCGAATGGGAGAGCAGCCATTTTGCACAGTGCTGCGGTGTTCTCCTGAAGCTTCCTGATATTTGCCACCGATATTTTGAGATATTTTGCTTTAGATATTTGTTGTCTAAATCCCCAAAATCTCCTTGTAACCCACCAATTATAGGATTCCTTAGTTATTAAGTTTGGAAAAAGGATAAATAACCTTTTTATATTATTATTGTGATATATATAAATATCTCTCGGGAGTCTGTTCTGGAGAGAGTGAAGGATGGATCCTTTGTACAGTTTTACAAGGAAGTAAATATACAGAGCCTTTGCTCTGCTTTACCTTCTCATTTGTAATTCTATTTTCTTTTTCTTGGAAGCCAAACAACCTCTGAGGATGTTTTCCCAGAGGATGAGAGGCTAAACCTTTGGTTTCTTGGAGTGAAGGAAGCTAGGTGAAAAGTCCAGATGCAAAAGTGGAAAACTCTCGTGCTTTAAATACAGGCAGTTGGAGTTCATAAATGGCTTTTAAATCTAAAGCTTTGCTTTAAATCCCTTAGAATCACTTTGAATGACCAATACATGATAAGCTTTTAGGTCTTTATGGATACTTATTGCTAGATCCACATAAGAGTATTAGTTATCATGTACGAGCCATTGGAAAGTGGCTCAAGGTGAAGACAATCACTTTGAATGGCCAATACATGATAAGCTTTTAGGTCTCTGTGGATACTTATTGCTAGATCCACATAAGACTATTAGTTATCATGTACGAGCCATTGGAAAGTGGCTCAAGGTGAAGACCCATAGTATCTAAAGCCATTAATGGAACTTGACTACCATTTCTATTGACTTTTTATGGATTAAATCTTCATTGTTAAACCTATACCAGTTCGGGAAACAACCATTCTTTATGTTGTTGTCCCTAATGCGAGGAGAAAAATCCAGAATTTCCCATTTTGCATTCTGAACTTGATCCTAGCAACCTTTAGCTCCAGGAGACTTTCTTTCTTCCATTTTTACCTAGTTCTATGTTAGTTTAGTTTCAAACACCACTTTCAAAACAAATTTTATTTTCTTTTAAACTTTAAGTTTTTTACAAAGGAAATCATCAGATTCAATTTCTAATCTTGAGTCTATCACTGGTAGAGTGAAAACCCATCCCAGAGTTCGACCCTAGAGCTGCTATACTATAGTAGCTTTGCTACGCTAGTATAAGGTCATAGGATTTATAAATATTTTTTATTAAAAGACCCTACTGGGCACGAATCAACTACCATTCAAACATTTTTCTCCATTATGCTTATTCGTGATTGGTCCCTTCACCAAATGCATGTTAATAATGCCTTTTTTTTACATAGAACTCTCCATAAAGTAGTTTACATGACACAATGCAAAATGTTTTTGTTGATGAAGCTAATCCTACTTATGTCTGTTGGCTACATAAGACTTTTTATGGCCTTAAACAAGCATTCAACTCATGGTACAATGAGTTGAAAGAATTTCTACATGATTTTGGCTTTACCAACTACAAGTCTGGTGCCTCTCTCTTTATGCACAATGCAAAATGGTTCACTATTTTATTTCCTTATCTATGTTGATGATCTCATTGTAACAAGTAGTAACCAATCTCTTGTACAATAGTTCATTTACTCTCTCTTCACTCAGTTCTCTATAAAGAATTTAGGCAATCTCCACTATTTTCTTAACATTAAGGTCTTGCCAACTTCCCAAGGCATGTTCCTTACTTAACACAAATATATAAGAGAGAGCTCCTGGCAAAAACAAATATGGATGGTGCTAAAGAGGTTATCACTCCTATGTCGACCACAAAACATATCCTCCTCATGATAGCCCTTTGCTCATAGATGCAACAAAATATCAATGTGTCATTGGTGCCTTATAGTATCTCTCTCTAACACAGCCAGACATCTTCTTCTCTATCAACAAACTGGCTCAATTCATGCACTTTCCTAAAGTGCCATTAGACATTAGCAAAATGGTTATTACGATATCTCAAATATACCATACATCATGGCTAGGAAAAAGAAGGGGAAAAAATGGAGAAAAAAAACATGGTTGAGGAAAAAAAAATTATTCGAAGAAAATGAAAAGAAAAGGTTTGTTGTTCCAGGTTTTTTTTTGGAAAACAAACAAACAAAGTGATTTGTTGTTTATAATAATAATAATAATAATAATGATGATGATGATGATAATAATTTATTTTTTTTAAAAAAAAAATTCTTATTACAAGAACAAGCCTTGAACTCATGACCATGGGTGTCCTTCTTCATAACCATTGCATTGGTTGTACCATTGGGTTATGGCTCATGATTAGGCTAAGTCATGTAAATAGACCTACTAGGGAAATAAGCCTACTTACTCTATTTTCCCTATGAGGTTTACCCCAATTTTTATTTTTATTTTTTTGGATATTGGAAACTACGATATAGAGAAGTTATGTCTAAGGAATTTAGATTTTAAGCGGGACCATTTGTGATCTCTCTATATTTCTTGAGAACTGAATATTTTGTCTAAGGAGGTCGGTCCTAGTATGGGCTGTTACACCCCACTAGTCTTTCCTGAATACTCTGTAGAATGGTTTTAAGTTATTCTCGGAAAATTGGCTAAGGAATTTATGTCTAAGGAATTTAGATTTTAAGCGGGACCATTTGTGTAAATATTTTATCTAAGGAGGTCAGTCTTAGTATGGGCTATTACACCCCACTAGTCTTTCCTGGGCATGTAGAGTGGTTTTTAGTTATTCTTAGAAAATTGGCTTTATTAATTTTTGAAAAAATAAAAACATTTTTGACACATTTTCTTAGGTGTTCCAAGAAAATGGCAATTGAATCCAACAATGTTGTTATGGATGAATTGGCCCAAGTAGCAACCCCTATTGTGGCACGAGTGCCAACATTGCCTACCACAATACCTATATCCATCTCACTTGGAGAAAAACGAGAAAAGTTTAGTAGACTTAATTTTAAAAGGTGGCAACAAAAGATGTTATTCTATCTGACCACTCTAAATCTTGCAAGATTCTTGATTGAGAATGCTCCTAAGCTTAGAGAAGACGAGCTCTATATCCAAGTCTTTAGTATTGTGGATGCTTGGAAACATTTTGACTCCCTATGTATAAATTATGTAATGAATGGGTTAGCCGATTTTCTGTACAATGTTTACTCTAACAACAAAACAACTAAGGAGCTATGGGCATCTCTAGATCGGAAATATGAAATTAAGGATGATGGGGCTAAGAAATTCATCATGGATCGCTTCCTTGACTATAAGATGGTAGATTCCAAGACTATGTGATTACTACCAAAAAGTGCTATTTTGTAGACCTAATAATAATGGTTTTAAGCACCTTTGAGTAGTAATCATATTCATTTAACCCAATTAATTCACCAAGGTCCTTAGTAATTGGTTTTAACCAATTTTGTGGCAAGTTTACATGTTTTGATCAGCTTATGAACCAATTCAAGCATGCCAATTGATGGAGGAGCTATTTGGGCAAGTTAAGCAAGGATTTTGTACGTTTATAGGCTTGAATTTCAAGTGGAAACACGAGCACAAGCAATGGAGAAGAGGAAAACAGAGTGAAGAAAACAGAGTGAAGAAAATAGCTGCAGTCTTCTTTCGCACTTTTGAGGCACTTCCCGAAGTCCAATTTTTGCATGCTATATACCATTTGAAAGCTTAGGAAGTCAAGAATCCAACGCTTCAAACCGTGTATGATTTGGAGCTGAAATGAGGAAGATATGGCCTTCGGAAGACAACTGCATCATGTCAAATGGCCAATTTCGCAAGGAGATTTTCTACATGGTGCGAAATTTTGCCACTTCGCACCATGAAGAAACACATTGCGAAAATTTCGCAAGGTGGATTAGGCACATTGCGAAATGCTTTAAAATCCTCTGTTTCTCCACGCACGCACCACCGACCTCCCAAATATTTTTTGCTTGATATTTTCTCGTGTAAATTCCTTTTGTGACCTTGTATTCAGCCGACATAAGGCTTTATCTTGTAATTTTGCTATATATAGAGGTGCACAACACCTCCAAAACATATTGGGAATTGGGGGATCGATCCTCTGTAACTTAGAAATATATAAAGCTTTGTTTTTCTCTCTTCTCCTGTTCTTCCCCGTTTCTATTTTCTTAGTAGCCAAACAGCCTCTCGAGGGCTTTTCCTCGAGAGGATGATTGGCTAAAACTTTTAGTTTCTCAAAGTATGGATGTTATGTGATGGCTTGGATGCAATCCCATGGAAATTTCTCGCACTGGAAGGTAAGGTAGTCGTTTTCATTAATGGTTCATTAATGCAAAGTTTGGTTTTTATTTCCTTTGGACAACTTCCAACGGCCAATACTTGATAAGCTTTTGGATTTCTATCCATTAGTTATCTCCTACGAGCTATTGGAAGGTGAGGTTTTCAATTCCAAGTTTTGCATTAATCCATTAGAACCAATTTCAATGGCCATTGAAAGGTGAGTTTATCACCCGGAATGACTTTGAGTTGCCAATATTTGGTAAGCTTTTGGCTTTAGACCATTAGTTATCTCTTATGAGCCATTCAAAGGAAGTCTAAGGTGAATAACCATTGATGAAATTCACTACCATCTGTTTTGCCATTTTAAAGGATTAAAACTTGATTTGCTAAATCCATACCGGTTCGGGAAGCAAGCATCACCATAGTTGCAACCCCAATGCGAGGAGCCTATCCTGAGATTTCCAATTTGCATAAGAGCCAGAGCATAGCTATCCTATCTTTGAAAAACTTGTTTTTACACCCTTTCATTTTAGTGGTTAATGTTAGCTTAGATTAGTTTAAATCTTGTTGAAACATTTTCATCTTCTTTTAAAGCTAACATCCATAAGAAAATCACCTATTTTCCTAATTTGAATATCATTAGTGTTTGCGAAAAACCCTTCCCGAGTGAACGATCCTAGAACCACTATGCTATAGTAGCTTGGCTACTTTAGTAATAGTATTTAAGGTATAAATTTTGTTGATACGCCTTTAAAGCTAAGCTACCATGAGTCGCATCAAATGGCGCCGTTGCCGGGGAAGGTGCCACAAGCACAGTGAAGCAACCATTAAGGGTAACTTGTGATCTTCATCACAAGTTTGGTGAGTTTTCTTATAATTTTTTTTAATTTAGTTTTTATTTAGTTAAATTTTTTTTTTATTCTCTTTTCTTTTATTTTTGTTTTAATTTCAATTTGTGCATTCCTTGTTGGATTCGAGACCAAGAGGGAACCCTGGTACAAGTTGAAGAACAGAGCCTTAGTTGAATATCATTTTTTTTTAGAAATGGAAATTCCATATGAAGATCAAAGCTCTCATTATGATCATGAGAAGGACAAATTTGCATACTTATCCATGAGGGATCGGATTGAATTAGGGAAAAGGCAAGTTCAACAAAGCCAATGGGGTAGTAAGTATGCTTTGAATGAAGACATGAGCATGAAGGCAAAGCTAGCATCTATGGCTAGAAGGATAGAGGAGTTTGAATTGAGGAATGTGCATACTGAAGCACAACCACAAGCCATGCCAACTTCATTTGAGTATATAAACCATCCCAACCTTACAAGCCAACCTCAACATCAAGCGAAGGACAAATTTGCATACCTATCCATGAGGGATCGGATTGAATTGGGGAAAAGGCAAGTTCAACAAAGTCAATGGGGTAGTAAGTATGCTTTGAATGGAGATGATTCATATGAGCATACGGTAGGGGAGTGCCCTACCATTCCAACTGTGAGAGACATGTGCAGTTACCAAAGCTCCTACACCTCAAGTTGGAATAACCATCCCAACCTTACAACCCAACCTCAACCTCAACCATCAATGAGTACATCTTCATTGGAGCAAGCCATTTTGAAGATAAGCAAAGTCATGGAGGACTTTGTAGGTGAGCAACAAAAGATCAACTCTCATCTTAATGAAAAGATTGATAATAGGGAGAGTTCAATAAATGTAAGAATGAAGGGGGTTTATAATGATCTATCACTAAGGATAGAAAAAGTTCAAGACTCCATTGAGAAGCTCACCAATCTCGACATAGCAAGGGGGAAAAGGAAGCTTCCTCCTCAACCCCACCATAACCTTCAAGGAACCAATGAAAAAAAGATCAAGGAAAGTGTTGATGATCGACACTTTGGTGGGGGATTGCTATGACAACTTTATGGACCAACCTTCCATTGAAAATCATAAGGTTCAAGATGATAAAGGGTTACCTGAACCCTTTAAAGCATCCACTTCTCCAGGGAAGAGAAGAGAAATGAATTCCCTTGGACCAAATGGAAAGGATGCCAATTTTGTTTGGGATCCAGGGGGAATTCAGCATGAAGTGGGTGTGTGAGTGAGGATGAGCTAAATAGTTCATCTTCTTTTTGGGGTACATGCTATCAGCTTCATTTAAATTATATGTTTTCTTTAAATTTATGCATGTTTTAGTTTGAATTTTTAGCTTTAATTTAGTTTTAATATGGTTTTAAGATGAGTTTTGAAGTGTTCATGCAGGTACATGCTTGCAAAAATCGAAATGGAGGTGAAACAGAGGAAACAGGGGAACCAAAATGCATAAGCAAAGCTCTCAGTGGAATTTCGCACCATGAACACACTCAGTGCGAATTTTTCGCACAGTGACAGTGCATGGTGCGAAAAGGAATTTCTATACATTTTGGAAAGCCAAGCCTCCCGGGATGCTATCTTCGCACCTCAATTACCAGTGCAAAATGATTTTCAAGCTAATTTCTAAAAACAAAGCTCTCGGGAAGGCCTTTTTCTTGAATTCCATGTTTTTTTTTCCAAGTTTAAAAATTCATGAATGCATTTCCAAACCTTTTGTTTTCAAATCCAAAACCAATTTTCTAGTTTTCTCCCATTAGAAACCTTCCCTTCATCCATTCTAAGCCTTAGGAACCCAATTTTAGAAATCCCATCCATCCAAAACTTTTTTAAAAATCAAATTTCAAAACCATTCCATGCATGGCCGTCCACTTTGATTTTCATTTTCCATCATTTAATTTTGTTTTTCATCATTTAAAAACTACCCAAACACCTTAGGAATCTTGTTTAGAGCCTAACCATACCTTTTAAAAAACCATTTTTGAATTTTTTCCCAAAACTTGGAAAACACACAGTCGGGCTTCAAAGGAGGTGAATAGTGACTGTGTCAATTTTGGCACTCACTGTTCACTCATCCTTTGTTTTCCCCTGTTTTAGCCAAAAATCTCCAATTTTAACACCCCTGCAAGCTACATTCAAATGTCATTGCAACTTATATGAGTATACCATCATGGCATGGACCCTTTGAGCCTTGTCCTCAACTGCTCAAAGTGGGGCCCACTCATCATTTTTGTAAATATTTAGTATAAATTCCTCTCTCGTTCAATTTTTGAATTTTGAAACAGGTGGTTCAACCTTCCCAACTCCAAGTCCACATCACATGAGGTACCACTTCCTTCCTCCTTATTTTCGATTCAAACATTGAGGACAATGTTCATCTCGGTTGGGGGGAGAGTTGAGGAAGTAAGTATTTCCTATTTTAGTTAGTTATTTTGTTGGTTTTATTTTTGCCCTTTTTCAAATTTTTTGTTTCATTCTCTATGGTTGTTAAAGATAATTTCTCAAAATAAAATATGATAAGTCGAGTTTTAACTTAATTACTTAAGTCTTAGAGTTTGTTTTATGCTTTCAAAGTTGATAATCTATTGAAGCCCTCTTTGATTTCGAACTTATTTCTTCCATTTCAAGCTTTACACACACCGTGCACATTAGATCCCGGATTTATGATGTAAAACTTTCTCACCCTCTAAGCTTAGGAAAATTTTGACTTGGTTCATTACTTAACCTCTTTTTAATAGTGTTGGGACACCTCAAAAAGACCAATGAGTCTTAGAAAAAGAAAAAGAAAAAGAGAAAAAGAAAAAGAAAAAGAGAATAAGCTTCTATTCTTTCCTTGAAACCTAAGCATGATCCGAAGGGGTGGCGAAAGCCTTTAAAACCCGATGCCCTAAACCTTGATTGGTTGGGAGTCATCGATCCTCTGCTTGCTACATAGGTGAATTGGTTAAGTTTAGTGAGTAAAAAGAATTGTGAATAAGAAGGTGCGTTCCTAACCTATTAAGAGTTGGTTAATTTTGCCAATGTTCGAGAAGCTTAGGTTGGGGGGAGAGGATAGTTGTACATACTATATCCGGAAGCTAATCTCATTAACACTTAGCTCATTATGGAAGAGTTTGATCCGGAACCTTGAGAGTAGAGATTCTTTTGATACTTAATTGCATAATCTTCACTCTTTGTACTTTTTGTTTAAGTTTTAGCTTTGACAACTCCTATTGCATTTTGAATCTTCATATCTTTAGTCCACCATGTGAGATGTGTTTTGTTATCAGTCATGCCACTCAATTATTTTTTGAAGTGATTTGCATGATCCCTTTTATGTATATTATTATAGTTTACTTAGTTTTTATCTCCTCCATTGCTAAGGGACTAGCAATGAGTCGGTTGGGGGGTGTGATTACTACCAAAAAGTGCTATTTTGTAGACCTAATAATAATGGTTTTAAGCACCTTTGAGTAGTAATCATATTCATTTAACCCAATTAATTCACCAAGGTCCTTAGTAATTGGTTTTAACCAATTTTGTGGCAAGTTTACATGTTTTGATCAGCTTATGAACCAATTCAAGCATGCCAATTGATGGAGGAGCTATTTGGGCAAGTTAAGCAAGGATTTTGTACGTTTATAGGCTTGAATTTCAAGTGGAAACACGAGCACAAGCAATGGAGAAGAGGAAAACAGAGTGAAGAAAACAGAGTGAAGAAAATAGCTGCAGTCTTCTTTCGCACTTTTGAGGCACTTCCCGAAGTCCAATTTTTGCATGCTATATACCATTTGAAATCTTAGGAAGTCAAGAATCCAACGCTTCAAACCGTGTATGATTTGGAGCTGAAATGAGGAAGATATGGCCTGAGGAAGACAACTGCATCATGTCAAATGGCCAATTTCGCAAGGAGATTTTCTACATGGTGCGAAATTTTGCCACTTCGCACCATGAAGAAACACATTGCGAAAATTTCGCAAGGTGGATTAGGCACATTGCGAAATGCTTTAAAATCCTCTGTTTCTCCACGCACGCACCACCGACCTCCCAAATATTTTTTGCTTGATATTTTCTTGTGTAAATTCCTTTTGTGACCTTGTATTCAGCCGACATAAGGCTTTATCTTGTAATTTTGCTATATATAGAGGTGCACAACACCTCCAAAACATATTGGGAATTGGGGGATCGATCCTCTGTAACTTAGAAATATATAAAGCTTTGTTTTTCTCTCTTCTCCTGTTCTTCCCCGTTTCTATTTTCTTAGTAGCCAAACAGCCTCTGAGGGCTTTTCCTCAGAGGATGATTGGCTAAAACTTTTAGTTTCTCAAAGTATGGATGTTATGTGATGGCTTGGATGCAATCCCATGGAAATTTCTCGCACCTGGAAGGTAAGGTAGTCGTTTTTCATTAATGGTTCATTAATGCAAAGTTTGATTTTTATTTCCTTTGGACAACTTCCAACGGCCAATACTTGATAAGCTTTTGGATTTCTATCCATTAGTTATCTCCTACGAGCTATTGGAAGGTGAGGTTTTCAATTCCAAGTTTTGCATTAATCCATTAGAACCAATTTCAATGGCCATTGAAAGGTGAGTTTATCACCCGGAATGACTTTGAGTTGCCAATATTTGGTAAGCTTTTGGCTTTAGACCATTAGGTATCTCTTATGAGCCATTCAAAGGAAGTCTAAGGTGAATAACCATTGATGAAATTCACTACCATCTGTTTTGCCATTTTAAAGGATTAAAACTTGATTTGCTAAATCCATACCGGTTCGGGAAGCAAGCATCACCATAGTTGCAACCCCAATGCGAGGAGCCTATCCTGAGATTTCCAATTTGCATAAGAGCCAGAGCATAGCTATCCTATCTTTGAAAAACTTGTTTTTACACCCTTTCATTTTAGTGGTTAATGTTAGCTTAGATTAGTTTAAATCTTGTTGAAACATTTTCATCTTCTTTTAAAGCTAACATCCATAAGAAAATCACCTATTTTCCTAATTTGAATATCATTAGTGTTTGCGAAAACCCTTCCCAGTGAACGATCCTAGAACCACTATGCTATAGTAGCTTGGCTACTTTAGTAATAGTATTTAAGGTATAAATTTTGTTGATACGCCTTTAAAGCTAAGCTACCATGAGTCGCATCACTATGGTTAGTCAAGTCTAGGAACTTCAAGTAATCTTGCATGAGATACATGCTGAGGGAATGATTTTGAAACTTTCCAAGTGGCAGCTATAATTAAGAAACTACCCCTTGCTTGGAAAGATTTTAAAAATTACCTCAAGCACAAAAGAAATGAAATGAGTGTCGAAGATCTTATTATTAGACTTCTTATTGGAAAAGATAATAGAGGATCTAAAAGAAAGGGGCAACACTTTAAATAAAGCCAAGGCTAATTTTGTGGAACATGGTCAAAGTTCCAAGGCAAAGAAGAACAACAACAAATGAAAAGGATCTAAGTTGAGACCTAAAGGAGGGATCTCCAAGAAGTCAAAGTTTAAAGGAAAGTGCTTCAATTGTGGAAAGCAAGGTCACAAATCTGATGATTGTAGACTACTTAAAAAGAACAAACCCAAGGAAGCTAATGTGATCGATAACGTCATTAAAGATGTTTTTGACATTGACCTCACAATCGTAGTCTCTAAAGTGAACTTGGTAGGATCTAACCCAAAGGAATGATGGATTGATACTGGTGCTACTAGCCATGTATGCTCTGATAAGAAACTATTCTCCATTTTTTAACCAATTGAGAACGGGGAAAAGGTGTTCATGGGGAACTCTGCCACTTTTGAAATCAAAGGTCAAGGCAAAGTAATTTTGAAGATGACTTCCGGGAAGGAGTTGACTCTGACTAATGTTTTATATGGACCCAAAATCCGTAAGAACTTGGTGTCTGGTTCATTGTTGAATAATCATGGATTTCAATTGGTATTTGAGTCAAACAAATTTGTTTTGTCCAAGAGTGGAATGTATGTTAGAAAGGGATATATGAGTGATGGAATGTGGAAACTCAAAGTAATGGCTATCATTAAGTCAAGTATGAATAAAGCTAGTACTTTTACTTACATACTTGAGTCTTCTAATCTCTGGCATGGTAGATTAGGACATGTTAATTATGATACATTAAGTAGATTAATTAACTTAAATCATATACCAACATTCCAAAAGTAATTCCAAACATAAGTGTGAAACTTGTGTTGAGGCAAGACTAACAAGGTCGTCTTTTCAAAGTGTTGAAAGAAACACTAGACCTCTTGCTTTAATTCACAGTGATATATTTGACCTAAATTTTGTACAAACAAGAGGTGGTAATAAATATTTTATTACTTTTGTTGATGATAGCACCAAATACTATTATGTGTATTTGTTAAGAAGCAAAGACGAAGCTATAGAGAATTTGTTCTCTATAAAAATGAAGTTGAGAATCAACTCAACAAGAAAATTAAGATGCTAAGAAATGACTAAGGTAGAGTATGAATCACCATTTGTTAACATCTGTGCTCAACATGGATGAAACCACAACACCTTATTCACCTCAGTCCAATGGAATGGCTAAGATAAAGAATCGTACTTTGAAGGAAATGATGAATGCAACATTAATAAGTTTTAAATTGCCACAGAACATATAGGGAGAAGCCATTTTGACTGCTAATTACCTTTTAAATAAGGCACCAGAAAAGAAAGCAGAAAGACTCCATATGAGTTATGGAAAGGAAGAAAGCCATCCTACAAATACTGACAAATGTGGGGATGTCTTGCTAAAGTGAAAGTTCTTCCACCTAAAAAGGTGAAAATAGGACCTAAGACTATTGATTGCATTTTCATTGGTTTTGCACATAAAAGTAATGTTTATCAATTTCTTGTTTATGAATCAAATATCCCAGATATTCACAAGAACACAATAATGGAATCAAGGAATGCATCATTCTTTGAAGATGTATTTCCATATAAATCTAAAGAGAAGTCAAGTTCATCAAAACAAATGCTTGAGACTATTAATGAAAATAGTCAAAATCAAAATAAAGAAGTTGAGATAGAACCTAGATGCAGCAAAAGGGTAAGGACAGAGAAATCTTTTGGTCCAAATTTTCTTACTTATATGCTTGAAGGCGAACCTTGGACTTTTAAAGAGGTAGTGAACTTTACAGAAGGTCTTCTATGGAAAAAGGCCATTAAGAGTGAAATCGATTCCATATTGCAAAACCATGCTTGGGAACTAGTGGATCTTCCACCAAGTTGTAAACCCTTAAGTTCTAAGTGGATTTTCAAAAGAAAGATGAAATCAGATTGGTCAATTGACAAGTACAAAGCAAGACTTGTAATCAAATGCTATAAACAAACTACAGGCCTAGATTACTTTGACATGTATTTTCTTGTGACAAGAATAAATTTCATTTGGATAGTACTTGCAAATATTGAAGTACATCAAATGGGTGTAAAAACAATCTTTCTAAATGGAGATTTAGATGAAGAAATCTATATAGAGCAACCAAAGGGTTCTCCTACTCCAAGACAAGAAAAGAAAGTTTGTAAATTAGTGAAATCTTTGTATGGCTTAAAACAAGCATTGAAACAATGGCATGATAAATTTGACAATGTTATGGTGTCATATGGCTTCAAAATCAATGAATGTGACAAGTATTTTTGTATGTATATAACATGCTTATTGTTGGTAGTGATGATAAGATAATCACATCTACTAAGAACATGTTGAATTCAAGATCTGATATGAAAGACATGGGACTTGCTGATGCTATATTGGGAATAAAAATAATAAGAACATCAGATGGACTTATCTTAAGTAAGTCACATTATGTAGACAATATTCTTGGAAAGTTTGATAAAGATAATTCTGGAGTAGCTAGAACACCAGTAGATGTAACTCTACATTTGTCCAAGAATAAAGGTGAGAGTGTTTCTCAAATAGACTACTCTAGAGTAATAGGCAATCTAATGTTCTTAATGAGTTGTACAATACCAGACATAGCCTATGCAGTTAGTAAATTGAGTAATTACACTAATCCTAGAGCCAAGCATTGGCAAGGAATTATAAGAATACTAAAGTACTTTCTTGTGATTATGGGTTGCACTATATGAGATATTCAGTTGTACTTGAATGATACAGTGATGTGAATTGGATATCTAATGTTAAAGACTCAAAATCCATTAATGGTTATGTTTTTACACTAGGAGGTGTAGCAGTCTCGTGGAAATCCTTAAAACAAACGGTTATAGCCATATCCATAATGGAATCTGAATTTATAGCACTAGATAAATGTAGAGAAGAGGTTGAATGGTTACGCCTCTTCCTAGAGGATATTCCAAGGTGGCCAAAGGTTGTGCCTCCAATTTACATACATTGTGATAGTCAATCTGCAATTGGTAGAGCATAGAGCAATATATATAATAGTAAGTCTAGACATATTCATCATAAACACAATACCATTAGACAACTACTCTCAATTGGGGTTATCTATGTGGACTGTGTAAAATCTAAGGATAACATTGCGGATCCACTAACCAAAGGATTAAATAGAGAGTTAGTTGAAAAGTCATCGAAGGGAATGGGACTAAAGCACATAAAAGAATAAGTCGATATAGTGGATACCCAACCTAATTTATTAGAGATCCTAAGATCTAGGTTCAAAAGAGACAACTAAACTATAAAGACTACGTTAAATCACTGTGGGGATCTTCTCTTGTCCATTCCTATGATGAAACAATGATACCCGTAAAAAGAAAGAGCAAGTTATGCTTTTACTAATCCTTAAGCGTCATAAATCCGAGAAGGGTGATACGAGTTACTCTTAATTAAGAGATCACCTATGTAAGAGTGAAGTGGGGTCGCTTTTAAGGGAATAATTGAATAGGGTACAATTCTTATTAAACTCTTATAGAACCAGGCGTATGTTCATGGCCAAAATGAACATAATAGTAAGAACTTAATATGTTAGGAAGATTCCTATGTAAGATATGTCATCGTCTACACAAATGACAAAATAGTTCAAGGACATCATGTCTACTATTTAGTTAGTAGAGTAAACATATTTTTACAAGGGAAGGTTCAAAGGGTAACACCTACCTTTCCTATGCAGGTTTCAACTATTGAACTCTATCATAAAGTCTATCATGTCTTTAGTCATTAATTTCATTCATGTGGGGAATTGTTGGAAAAATGAGTAAATACATTGAATAGGGTGAATGAATTTAACCCTTTCCAGAAACTTAAAAGCCTTAAGATGCCAAGATGTCTTGGCTTATCGAAAGTGAACAATCTCTTTCCCCCATTTTGAACTCTATATAAAGAGACTCTAACTCTCTTTTAGAAGTTCCAATTTTCTAGTGTTGAAGTGATGAAAAACCTTCCCCCTTCTATGGTGATAGAGTCAGACACAATTCAATTCATAGGGTGTGGTTGCAAGGTGCTATTATTGCCACTTGAAGACAGTTATATCCTAGGAAATAGACGTTTTGCAATTCTCAAAGCACCAGCAGAGAATACGAATCTATTTTAAGGAAATTGTGGCTTCACAAGACTTGGTTTTGTCCCTTCTTCCCATCTTTATTCATTTATTTATTTATTATTTTCTTTTTCTTTTCTTTCCAGACGAATTAACCGAGTGTGGTCTATCAAACGTAAAAGGAAAACAAAGGTATAACTCGATAGAGGGAAAATACAAAATGTGTTCTTTCTCTTATCTAAATCTCACCAAATCTACAAGATCGATTAATGACATTGTTATTTCCACTATGTACATCTGAAACCAAAAGAACAAAGTTTTAACAAATGAGCTCTTCAATGACTAAGCATAATGCTTTGCATTTTCACGTGTTCTATAGTTTCTTTCTTTCCACAAAATCCAAACAATGCTTTTTAAGAAAGGGATTGAATGCTCCAACTCTAGTAGAGAACAAACAAATTTCACTAAAAATATATCATTCCTTCATCCTGTCCACCACCTCATCCTTCTCTCCCATGTTCACAACTTTCTATTACAACCTGAAGAAAAAAGACACCAAAATTTCCAAGTCCCAAATATCATTCAAATATCTAACATGGATTTCAGTGTCCCCCATTCCCTTACACTTCTCAAACATTTGTTATCCAAGCCTCCTTATCCAAAGCAATGACATATAGAGTGGGAAAAGATAAGTATAAGGGTTTCTTCCCACACTATCTATCATTTCAAAACTTCATCCCTCCTCACATTCCCTAACTCAAAAGAAGTATTGCAGATGAAAAGATCCTACCCTTTCTTAAAAGCTTTCCAAATCCCAACCTCATACCCACCTCTTCATATGCAAGACCTCCAACCCCCTCACTCTGTCCATACTTTCTATAATAATATGCTTCCAAAACATCTTTTTTTCTAATGCATATCCCAAGTATTGCCGAAAGACACCTAACGGGACATGTAATATGTTTTCCTTAACATATATTTGTTAAATTTTAATTATTAGTTATCAACATTAATTGCATCAAATTCAGATCCTTGAACAAAGTAGTTTTTATATGGAGATACATGCCCTGAATATTAAAGAAGAAAGAGAAAGAATCCAAAGTCAAAACTCAGCCTTCTTAGTTATGGGTTCGACTTTTAGTGGATAATAGATCAGTGGTTTTTGGGATCAGATATTTTCAGTGATATTATGAAATCAAATAAGCAAGTAAATTAACTACTTTAACTTCATAGAGGTGTATGATAAAAATTAATTAGTAGAAGAAAAGAGTGAACCTGATTGAAGAAATGGAAATAGAGAGATGCTGATGAGAAATCCTAACTCAAAGGAAAGAACCTCCAACTCAGACCAAATCTCAATGTCCCTTCTATGGATTTAAATCTCTGGGCGGGTGAAAAATGCCGAAGTGCCCACGGTCCACATCCCAGCAAATAAAAAAGCACTACACGGACAAAAAAAAAAAAAAAGGTACGTCATGGTTAACTTCAAAGAATAACAAGAATCTCTTGAATTTCTAAATGCTGGACGGGGAATTAGATTTTTGTGTGTCAAGACTATAATTATACCATTTTAATATTCCCCACAGTGGTCGAGAAATCAAACACAAGTTTACTGCTGTTTGTATTTGGTTTCTCAAAATACCAAGTACCTTTCAATGGTATGCCATTAGCCATAAATAGCCTTTTCAAGTTGGTTCAAATCCAATAGTATGTGAACTTATTAAAAACCATCCGACTCACCATTTAATAAGTTTTCTATCCATCTGTTACTCATTGATTTCTCATATTTTCCATATAATTTTTTTTCAATTTTTTCAGCCTCAAGATTCTATTTTTGCCCTTGCAAATCAAATTGATTGTATTTAGTTTTATTCAATTAGCAAAATGAAAATAGGGTGTCTACAGAAGAAAGTAGACTTCTATGTATATAGAACTTTTTTTTTTTATTTCTGAGTCCATGAGTACTAGTTAGGGAATAATGTTCACAGTCTTTATTAATATCTTTGCTAATCTAGGAGCTAAATTTGTTTTAATTAATTGTTGGTATCTCGCCTTCATTTTTCTTTGAATTAGTGGATGTTTGGTAAAATCTAATACCTATTACTTAATAATTTAAGTTGATTTTAAGTTAATTTTTTTTCTATTATTAACTTAAAACTTATTACTTATTTTTTAACTCATATTTATTTTTATTAATTTTAAGCAATAAATTTATTTATAAAACATCCATATTTAAAGTATTGTAGATGTATAAGATAATTATATAAAAAATGAGTCATAGATATACAATCATAATTCTAAAATATACTCTTAGTAATGTGGTCAAATAAGGTAAAATGGATTTGAGTGTAAGAATAAGTTAACTATTTTTACTTAATACTTAAAATAGTTATTGTATCAAACATACTTAATCTACTTAATGACTTAAATTAAGTTATTAAGTCATAATATACCAATAAGTTGATTTATCAAACACCCTAATAATGTTTTACCTTATTTCATAGAATATATAGGTGAAAAAATAGGATAAAGCATTCTCTTGGAACATATAGCTTTAATTGGACCAATATCATTTCGTATATATGTAATCTCAAATTTATTTTTATTATATTTATTGTATTGCTTTTAGTTTTTATTTGTGTTTTTTATAGACATAAATTTTATCATTCTATTATTTTTATAATATTGTAAAAGTTGTGAAGTAGGTAAAGATTTTTGGGAGATCTATTTATGATACATTAGTTTGTTGATAGACTTATATACAAAAAGAAAAAGAAAACAACAACAACAACAATAATAATAATAATAATAATCAAAGCAGAAGAAAAAACTAAAAAAATACTCTATTTTCTCACTTAGCCATATAATATATTCTAATATTGGTAAGCAATGAGTGAAAATCTAATTTGTATGATCAATTTTCTACAATAATTTGACCTTCAAGATCCTTGTATTTTGAGAGCATGTCAATTAATTTTGTGCAATAGAAGACATATTTCTCTTAAAAAAAAAGTGCATCTACTTACCTCAAAACAAACTTTCTAGAGTCCCTACTATTTCAAATTAATATAGTAATTGTTTGTTATTATTACAAGTTATTGGAATTTAGGTTAAACAAATTTACTCTTTAGTTGATTGCTTGTTTATTTTAAACTATTCTAACAATATGAGATAATAAAATAAGCCTTTTAATCAATTTAAGGTTGTATTTGTTTTTTTATCTTAAATTTGAATAGGACTTGGTTTAACTTAATTTAGTTTGAGGAAAGTCGAATGCTTAAATTTAAATAATTTATTTATTTATATTAATGTTGTTAAGTATTAAAGTTTTTTATTTTAAGATGCTAAAAGCATCTTAGTAATAAAATGAGCTTTACCTCCAAAAATATATATATTATAATTTTATAAGATTTAAATAGAATATTTGGAAATTAATGATTTAACAAAAAAGTAACAACTTAACATATTTCTATTACCTCAAAGTACCAAAGTTTATTACAACAATAGAAATTTTTTTATAATATTCATTACAATATTAAATGTTCGACCATTTGTGATGGAGCAAAGACAAGTTATCCAAGTGTTAGAAGTTATTAATATATTTAGTTATTATATTAGAATTATTTATTTAGTTACTATATATTTATTTAGTTATTATATATTTATTTATTTAGTTACTATATTAGAATTATTTTCTTTCTTTTTAGAAGTAAGGGTAAATTAGTTTTTATTTCCTTTTATTAGGTCTATTTAAATTTCAATGATATTGTACCTTTTTCCAAGAGAATTAATAATAAGAAATCCTATATTTTCTTTTTTCTTTTTTCTCTTTGAATCTTCTTTGGATTTCAACATGGTATCAAAGTAAAATTGATTTTTAATCGGACTTTTGATTTGTGATCTCATAGAAGAGAGTTTAATATCATACATTGCTTTTGTATATGTTTGATCATGGATTTTTTTTTCTTGTTGTGTTTGATCGTGGAATAGTGTAATGGGTGATTGCATTGTTACCTTCCTATTTGATCTAGGAATTTGATTTTGTATTTGTTTTCTTCATTTTGTATCTGCTTTCTTTTGTTTAGTGATTATTCGTTATTTATTCGTCATGGATGGTGAATGAGATGATTCCCTTTGAATATATTAGTGTGAGATTGGATGGAAAAAATTATTCATATTAGAGTTATGTGGTGAAAATTTTTCTAAAGGGAAAAAAGGTGTGGGGTTATATTATTGGCAATCTACACAAACCTATTAATGAAAAGAAAGAAAAATATGCATAACAGTTAGATGCTTGGGAAGTAAGCAATCTGAAAACTATCACTAATATCAACAACTCCATTGATAATTCAATAGGCATATAGTTGGTGAAATATGAACCTGCCAAGGAGATCTAGAAACATTTGGAAAGATTGTATACACATTCTAATTTTGCATTTCCCCTATTTGTTTGTTGGATATGAATTAAAAAAAAAAAAAATTGTCTCTGTTTGTTGGATATGAATCCAAATTCTGTTTGTCTCTCTCTTTTTGCTATGGTTTTATGTTTTCTTATGTCTCTCTTTCTTAATCTCTCATTCCTTGATAGTTTTATGTTGACTTCATCTTCTCTCTTTCCTTGATAGTTTTAGTTTTATGTCTTCTACTACTTCTTCTTCTTTGAGCATATACCTTCTTTTCTCGTCATGTTTTCTTCCTTGAACATATACCTTTCTTTTCTATTCATATTGAATCTCATAATGTCTCAATTTAAACTTGTACGCATTGATCATTTCTTAGATGATACAAATAGTTTTCATGCAGATATTGGTACTTAGGTTTTTTATTGTCATGCTTCTTCTTCTCCTCCCATGGCTACTCCAACACCTTCTAAGATTGTGGATCTTCCTTCCTCACATTCTTATTAGCATCTTCTAAGTTATGATTGAAAAACTTTCTACTTTGCATAAGAGTGATACTTGGCATTTGGTACTTTGATTAAGTGGTATAGAGCTCGATTGGTTGTTAAGGGATTTTCTCAATAGGATGATTGTGAAGTTGTTTACCAAGTCACACCCGCTTCTGTATTTTCAGTTTTTGGTTAACAAACTCTTGATGCTCCTTACAACTACATCATGAGTTTGTGGGGGATGTTAGAAGTTATTAATATATTTAGTTACTATATTAGAATTATTTATTTAGTTACTATATATTTATGTAGTTATTATATATTTAGTTACTATATATTTATTTATTTAGTTACTACATTAGAATTATTTTCTTTCTTTCTTAGAAGTAAGAGTAAATTAGCCTTTATTTCCTTTTATTAGGTCTATTTAAATTCCAATGATGTTGTACCTTTTTTCAGGAGAATTAATAATAAGAAATCTTAGATTTTCTTTTCTCTTTTTCTCTTTGAATCTTTTTTGGATTTCAACACTAAGGAGGGTGGGCCTAATGGATGTGGTTAATGGCAACAAAAGTGGACAGAGAATAGAATTTATGTTTTGATATTTGTTGAAGTTCAAGTCAAGAAAAGGTAATTTTTTGAAAAAAAAAAAAAGTAATAAATACCTAGTGCCTGTTTAGAAGCATTTTCGAAAAAAAATAGTTTTCTAATATTTTTTAGAACAAAAATTTGTTTGAAAATTTAGAATATTGTCAACTAGGTTTTGTGTTTTAAAATATTTTTTATAATATTGTATTTTTAATTATTACCCTTAGAAAATAAGTGAAAACAACTAAAAATAATTGCAATATGTTCTAAGACGTGTTTTCATCTTATTTTAAAAACAATTCTCAAAAACCTATTTTGGGAATAATTGATGATCATATGTGTGTTAAACAAAAAATTGTTCTTAATAACAATTCCTAAACATAGCCTTAATATCATAAATCTGAAAAGAAGTTGCAATAAGACTTAAGTGAAAAAACAAACAATACCTAAGTTTTCTTACAAAATATGATTGGTAACAAAAAATGATTATATCTCTGTTTGTTTTATTTTTTGTTGTACCCTTTGTCAATCTACATTTATATATTTTTCTTTGTTAGGATATTTGGCATTGTAGGATATAAATAAAATTTAGTTCAAATAAAATTGTAGCTTGAAGTACAATTTGTAATTGCTAATAACTTCTTCAAAGAAACTGTTACAGTTTCTTATTACTTCATCATCTAAATTCTAGATGTAGGTGAACACCAAGAAGAACATGATTAGGAGAAAATAGCACAAACATAGAAGCTCAAACACTCTAGAAAAATATCATTCAACTCATAAGTAATTGTACTATTTATAGGTAAGCTTATTGGTGAAGAATAAGGATTTCAAATTAAATAAAGAATTATTCCTTTTTGTTTTAAATTGGTTGAATTCAAAAACAAATTTTGAATTTCATGGAATCTTATTTATTTCCTTTTCTTTTCTTTACATGTCGATAGTGAATTTTATAAAAACATTTAAATTCTAACATCACCCACTCACATACATTGGATATCATAAAATCTTTGTCTTATTTTTCTCTTAGTCCCGCATCAAGTCCTTTTCTTCATACAAAATGGAGTGTGTAACATAATGAGAAGTTGTAAAATAGGAGTGCTTATGCTAAGTTTCCATCTCCCTTTCATAACAAACACATCACTAGAAAAAAATATTTCACCGATTCCCCAAAATTGTCAATCACACCAATTCAAGCATTTTTAAATAACGAGTCATCTCAATTAAAAATGCCTAACCCCAACTTATATTCATAATTGTATTCGTAATTATATCCAATACAAAGTTGATATAATTGTCCACATCATGAGCTATAAATAGTGTTTGTTAGCAACAATCTTTCCTAACCACTCATGCCAATTCATTTAGGATTGACAGCTTCCCTAACATATTTCATTGGACTATATCAACCATGATCCTTAGGTTACCTATTAAAGTAACAATATCTAGCCCTTACTTTATGACATAGTTCAAGGTTAAAGGGTATAGAATAGGCTTTATAGTAGTCAATAAGGACTTACATAGTGTTAGGGTAAGGATCCAACCAACCACTCCCTCCAATAGTCAAAGATATCACAAATAGTATGATATGTATGCTATAGGAGAGCTTCCACTACAATGGGTGTGTTACTCTCTAATGTCATAAGAATATTAGTTTAGTCATCTCCCTAAGTACCTAACTTGAGTGTTTTAGCATAGTCACTAATCAAGCACCTACCTAAGATCTCACACTCGACTTGTTTAGGCTATACAATTTTGTGGAATAATTTCATGTTTGACTCTTATAAGTGTCATCTTAGCCTAGCTTAGGCTTTTCCCAAAATATAGTTTATTTTTCTCACTTTCTTAGCTCCAAAATAATCATCATCATCATCATCATCTCATCTTTCTTGCCATCTAAGTGCTAAGATGATTGCCCATGTGAGTGGACCAATCTAAGTACGAAGACATTCAAATAATGTATGCTGGTGGTACTAATCCAACGGAAAAGGAACCTACATCTATGAGGAATAAATGCATAAGATAGCCATAAATAAAATGTCAATACTAAAGGTGTCCAAAAATGAAATACATGTCAAAGTCTACAAATTCCTAAACTCCTCGTAGGACTTTAAAAGACATCTCTAATAGTGGCTTTAGTAATCATATTAACTATTATTCTATTGATCAATATATGTTTCATTAGAATTATCTCCTTCTATGTAACAATTCTTTAATGTAATGAAAATGAATATCTATATGATTGATTTTATCATGGTATTTAAGATCCTTACTATATGTTAAAGCAGCTTGCTATCACTAAAAACAGTGATGGGTTTTTCAACTAGAGTTGTGACTTTTAGGTATTAGATGAATCTGCTCAACTAGGAAACCTCTCATATTGCCATTAAATAAGTGACATCCTTCAAATCCATAGTAGATAGAGCAATACAGGATTGTTTCTTACTACACCAAGTAATAGCAACACCATTAAGTAACAAAGCATATCCGATAGTGGATTGACACTGATATTTGTCACTAGCCTAATCTTCATCACAGTATCCTCAAGTCCACACCTTGATAGCAAAGGATGAAATATCTAGTCCCTTAGAGGCAATGAAAAATCCTCTTACTTGCTTGCCCATGAACAAGGTTTAGGCCAATCTAGTAATAGCTAACCAATCCAACTATGAAGGATATGTCAAGTCAAGTACATAAAATAACATATGTCAAACTTCCAATCTTGCCATTTGTTTTCTTTTATCGTCATTTTTATGGTGTTAATTAAGGCTCAAGGTGTAACCCTTCTCGATAGGGATGTCAATAGGTTTGCAATTTTACATATGAAATTGATTTAGAATCTTCTTAATGTAAGTCTCTTGAAACAAACCAAGAAACCTTCTCGACCAATCCTTTAGGATCTTAACTTTAAGCACAATTTTTTTTCCTTCATGTTCTTCATAATAAAAGTGGAAGACAACCACCCTTTGGTGGAAACAATCATGTCTATGTCATTTATAACTAATAGAATATAATCAACATACAAAGAATGAGAAACTCTTCCCTTGATTATTTAACATGCACATATTGGTGCTCTTCTAATATTTCAAAACCAATAGAAATAATGGTTTGATGAAATCTAAAGTATCATTGCCTAGATGACTATTTTGGGCCATAAATGGAATGCTTGAGAAAATACTCTTGTCTTTAAGCCTAAAAACAAATAGGTAGATCCATATAAATCTTCTCATCTAGTTTTCCATTGAGAAATACAGTCTTCACATCCATTTAGAAGAGCTTCAAGTCTAAATATGCGATAATAGTTAGAATAAGGAAAATAAATGTAAATCTCACCACTAAGGAGAATGTCTATTCATAATCTATAACTTCTCCTTATGTATATTCTTTTGCTACTATACAAGCCTTATATCTATTGACTAAACCATCTTCCTTGTGTTTAATTTTCAAAACCCATTTATTCCCAATGGTCTTATGCCTAGGTGGAAGATCACCCAAATCCCAAACATGATTCTTTGCCATGGAACTCGCTTCTATTTCCTTATAATAGCCATCTAATATACTAATTTAGGTGAAGTCAAAGCTTCTTCACAAGAAGTAGGTTCATCAAGGTCTAATAGAGCACAGATGTAGGAGTCACACACATGTAAGAGTCTCCTTCAATCTCAAAACAATGATAGGGAATTTAGCCATGTTTGCTTCTATAACTCAAGACCTTGTGAAAATCTATTTCGTGGTATACTCCGACTAAGGGGTGAATCACTCCTACTATCTTTAACCATTTTAGGATGGACTTGTAATCCCCTACCCTTGCTCAAAGATTTGTAGCTCATAGTGTTTAAGACTTTTCTTTACTTCACCAATATTATGAAAATCATTTTCCATAAAATTAACATTGTTTGACTTTATTTCAGTCAACTCTCTATTGGGAAGTTCACTATACATTACATAACCTTTTGAGTAGTTAGAATACCTTACAAAGACATTCTTATTTGCTCTATGGTCTAACTTCCCATATCTATGGGAAGTGTTATGAAAATAACTTGTACAACCCTAAGGCTGCAGACTCTCCAACTTTGGTTTTGCATCATTCCACACCTCATCTATGGGAAGTGTTATGAAAATAACTTGTACAACCCAAAGGCTACAAACTCTCCAGATTTGGTTTTGCATCATTCCACAACTCATGTGGAGTTGTAGGTGAAGGAAACATTATTTTATGTTATATTGATTAATCCTTACAAAGGGAATATATAAATATATATATATATATATATATATATATATATAAAGTCACTATAACCTATTTAAGGAGAGTTTGTCATTTCTATCAATCCCCAAAAATTAGGGGATAACCTAGTTAATTACATAACAAAATTAGGAAATTTTTACAGCTAGGAAGCTACTCTAGTTTACAAAAATCTCCACAATTGCACATTGAGTTTTGAAAGTTAGAGAATCAAATAAATTATCAAACACTCCCCCTCAAGTTGGTGAAAAAAATACTATTCATTACCAACTTGCTTGTAATCTTTTAGAATCAAGAGATGGATAGTCCCTAGGTTAAAATATCTATCAATTATCCATGTGTTGGGATATATGGTGTACATATCAACCCACTCTCAAGTTTCTCTTTGATGAAGTGTCTATCTACTTCAACATGTTTGGTTAAGTTATGTTAAACCAGATTATGAGCAATGTTGATGGTTGACTTATTGCCATAGTACAACTTCATTGGTCATTGCCACTTAATTTTAAGATCATTAAGAATGCTTTTTAACCACAAAAGTTCACAAATACCATGAGCCATGGGTCTAAACTTTGCCTTGACACTTTACCTTGCAACCACAATTTGCTTCTTACTTCTACACGTTACTAAACTTCCTCCAAGTAGCGTGAACCTGAGGTTGACATTCTATCCACAACTGACCCAACCCAGTTAATATTTTGTATGCTTCAAGGTTTAGCTCTACACCTTTCTTAAAAGAAAATTCCTTTCCTTAGTATACTCTTAAAATATCAGAGAACTCTATAAGTTGCTTGAAAATAAACATCCTTTGAATTATGCATGAATTGGCTTATCACACTCCTCACATATGCTATATTTAGTTATGTGTGTGGAGGGTAAATTAACTAGCCAACCCACCTCTAATATCTTCCTTGATCCATTGGTGTATCATCACTAGCCTCATTTAGCTTGTGATTTGGTTCCAATAGGTGTGTCAATAAGCTTGTATCCTAATATTCCATATTCTTTAAGGAGATCAAGTATGTACTTTTGTTGTGATAGAAATATTACTTCTTTTGATTGAGCTTTCCAAGTTCTTTTGCTTTAAATTCCTTGGCCAACTAGTCTTTAAATAGTTACATTTTCATTGGATCATTATCTTGTTATAATTATATCATCAACATACATAATCAATGTTGTAAATGTTAGGATTAAGCCCCTAAAACCAAGACATGATATAACAAAGTTAGACTTTACTATCCCTTTCATATCCATTTTTTTATGTGTTAACATTGATTCAAGTATTCAGCCTATATCACTTGTATTATACATGACTTGGATGCATTAGGAGTTACACAAAGGATACAAGTCATAGGTTCCTTGCAAGATAATAAGTTGTTCACAATCAGTTCATAGATTTGGACAAGCTAATAACAACTATAGTGCACTACCTCTTAATTAAAGGGATGACTTGTCTTGGCCATAAGAATGGGGTTCCCATGGTGAGTGCATCAGTGTGTATGGTTACACATTGGACAAGACCTATGGTAAATCATGACATAAGGCTATCGAAGTTATCATGATTTACCAAGCTACTATATTGAAAGGATATTGAATCTATGTTGAATCAATAGGAGGTTTTGACCTATAGGTGAGACTATAATTTGGTCATATATCTCTACAGATTGGGCCATTATGTATATAGGTTGGTGGCAATAGATATTCTCAACAAAGGCACCATGATATCTCATGGAATTTAAATAGTGTGTTCCCTTGGGTGATCCCAAGGACATGTGATCATGAAATTTGTGGTCGTAGTAACTCCTTTAGTGAAATTTGACATATATTTCTTGGAGCTAAAGTATGTTAGTTGATCACATAATATGAGGATTTGTAACTTAAGGATTGGAGAAGTAATCTTGATAAGTTGATAGCACTACCCTGTTAGATTATGGACATTGGTTCATGGAAAGTTTGTATGCAATGAATAGTAGGTCATGGACTCGAACTTTTGCTCATTGTAATTTCATAAGATACTAGAATGTAGTAGCTCTCTTTAGTAGAGTATTGACTCAACTTCAAAATTGAATTATGAGGGAACTAGTATTTTCCTATAGGTCCCAATGGTCTCCACTCAAGCTCCTAGTTCATGGTGGCATAAGCTTTGAGGGTATTTTGGTATGTAATTCATAAGTGTGCATAAGGGCATTTTGGTAAAAATGTAAGGTTGCATTAGATCTTATGAACTAACTTCCCTAGAATGGGATACTTAATTTATTGAAGTTCATTAGGGTTAACTAGTTAATTAGGACCTAAGTGGGTTGGAATAGGTAACCCAAGCCCAAGTTGGGCTTAAGTCACTTACACCCATAAGGAGACCTATGTTAGGAGTTGGGGCTTCAATCTTGTAGTTCGGTTTTCTAAAATTCCAAAGAAAGAAAACCTAGCCACCCTCTAAGGAGAGAGAAAAAAAATGCCACCTTTCTCTCGTGCCAAGACCCACGAAAGGAGATATCAAGTGGAAGACCATTGAGTAGATGAGTTCTATAGTAACAACCATGGTTTTATAGTCTTCATCAGATGGAAATCAATTTGAGAACATCCAAATCGCAAGTTTGAGCTTTTCTATCTCTAAATCTTTATTCTATAATGGTTTTTGATGTCATATGTTTTTTATGCGATAAATCTAGAGAACCCTAGGAATAAATGCATGCACCTTATGTGATCTACGGGTAGGAAGTAGAGTAATCCAAATTCCTAGCAGTAACTCCCCCTAAAGTCGAGTATTTAATGAATAGTGTGTGATCTCCTTGATTTTGTTTGTATTTCATCTTTGACATTGTCTTATTAAATCTTCCAAACCACACTCTCAAAGATTGCTTCAACCCTTATAAACCTTTCTTCAACCTACAAACTTTATTCATGTAAAAACCTTGTCAAAACCCGATGGAGCATCCATATACACTTGTTCCTCCAAATCATCATTTAAAAATTCAATTTCCCCATCAAATTGTTATAAACACTAGGTAAGGTTAGTTGTTAAAGATAAGAGCACACAAACAATATTCATTTTTACCACAAGTGCCAAAGTTTCTTCATAATCAACCCCATAAGTTTGAATGTAGCCCTTGGATATCAATCTTGCCTTAAATCTTTCTAGAGACCCATCAACTTTATACTTTATAGTAAACACCCATTTATACCACACAAGTTTTTTTCCATTTTGGAAAATACATTATTTTCCAAGTTTAATCTTTATTTAATTCTTTCATTTCCTCATTCACGACATTTTTCAAATTCTTATCCCTAAGTACCTCACGATAAATTTGAGGAATTTGAATAGAATTCACTCAGTGAAAAAAAAAAAAACTCTTGTACTAAGGAGATAGTTTGTCTAAAGAAACAAAATGAGATATTGGATGTTGATTGCAATTTCTAATTCCCTTCCTAAGTGTTATGGAAACATATAGATCATTTATAATAAGAGGTGCTTCCATATGTGGTTGTGAATTAGATTCTTGAAATTGCATAGGTAGAGGAATGGATGCCTTTCGCTTAGAGTATACTTGGAATGGATGAACATTTGCAGGATCTAAGGTTAAAATTTCTATTTTATGCTTTATTTTAGGCTTTGTTTCAGGTGAGTGTTGCTTGGAGTTTTAAGAAATGGCTTGGGTAACACAATGGAAGATAGTGGTTGCTTGAGGCAAGTAAAACCTAGTGAACCTAATGGAAGAGAAAGATCAAGAAGAAACTAATCCTTATCTTCTATAGTGGTTCTCTTCCCTTGAAAATAAAGAGTGGCGAAAAATGATTGTTTTTTAATGAAAATAAAATCCATAGAGATAAATAATTTTCTTAAATGCGGGTGATAACATTTGTATTTTTTTTTTTTTTTTTGGTGGTAGAATACCATACAAAGACATACTTC